>PVJN01028094.1:0-27516 GCA_004026805.1 Lasiurus borealis | reverse complement strand
CCTGCAGATGTAGTTGCTCCCAACTGCCCACTCCCACCAGCCTGGTCACTCCCAACTTCCCCACTCCCCTGCCGCTGGCCTTATAACCCATTAGTGCCCCCTGCTGGCTTGGTCACCCCTTACTGCACCCCCTGCTGGTATGGTCTCCCTCAATTGCCCGCCCCCCACCAACCTAGTCACCCCCAACTGCCCCTCTCCCCCATGGGTCTGGTAGCCCTATGCAGCTTGTTGCTTAGTTGTTTCTTTACCCTTCACTAACCCCCCTGCCAGCCTGGTTGCCCCATGCAGCTTGTTCAGTTGTCCATTCAGTTGTTTCGGCTGTGATGGTCACTTAGCCTTTTATATAGATAGATATGAAAGGTTGATTGACTTGGTTGATTAAAAGTCCTGAATTTCAAGCTAGATGGGACACTGTCTGTCTTCTTATTCACAGTTCTTCAAATCTCCTGAAGTAGAGGTCTGTCAGTTCAAAAAAGGGCTGTGGGTCACCATAGATCTTTTTTTTTTCTCTTTTCTTATTCTCCAGCTTTCTTATTCCATATCAGGCACATGAAATTTGTGGTTTAGATATTATGGAGTTTGGAAATACTTATGTAATTAAGATAGTAATTATTTTATACATACAGGGTTTGGAGTAACCCTGTGTGACTTTCACAGGCTAGTAAAGTTGGGATTAATTGACCAGAATAAAAAGGTTTAAGTGTAAATGTAAAGTATATGCCGATACACACATGTAAGAAAGAGGTATAGTAGTTAAACTATGTTTTGGTAAAAGGAAATATAAATGTATCAGCAACAAAGGAGGGTTCACACAGTCTTAAGATGCTGTATACAGACACTTGGCTTGGTTCACAGTGGAAAAGTTCTATCTCTGTTATGAAAGCAAAGGGTTAGTTGTTCATTTTATACACCATACAAAAGTGAATTCCAGTGGAATTGAGCATTATTTAAAAACATAAAACTATAGGATAACTACATCTATACTAGTATCTGGCAACTTAAATAAGGAGATAAACTGAGGCAAGCTCAGATGACCAGAAAGTGCGTTTATTTGGGAATAGCAGAGAAATTGCAATTTGTAAATACTAACTGCATCAAGCTCAGTCTGTTGAGGGTTTGGGGTGGGCAGTATTCGAGTGCAAGAAGTGCAAAGAAGGGGAAGTCCAGCCAGAGTATTAGCAGTAAGCTCATTGGCTTGAGGATAGGGAGAGGTACTTGGCCGATGTTTATTGGTCAGGAGAAAGCTTCCAGTTTCCCCTAAATCAGCAATTGAGGGAACTTGGTCTCTCTGTTGTTTGAGGGAAAATGGGTGCGATTCTATATTTCCTATCCTCCAGTTTCATTTTATATTGAGATCCTTTCATGTATCCAATATGTTGTTACTCCAGATAGATTTCTTAAAAGGGCTTAAAAGGTCGACTCCTAAAGGCAGATAAAGACAACCACCAGAACAACTCCGAAAGCAAAGGGGAAAAACCCACCACCATAGCAGCCCCCAAACACATATTTGAGGGACAGCAGAAATGGGAAGCTCTCTCCCTGGCAACTGAAACCTCTGGTGATGGGAACGGATGGAGATTCTGGAAGGGGAAAGCAGGCCTGAGAGTTCCCCACCTGTCTGTTTTGCAATGCGAGTCCCCTTTGACACTGGTGTGGAAAGAGGTGCAGTTAAGACCCTTAGCCTTCCAATATATACCTCACTAACAAGATTTTTTAAAAATCCACTTTCTTGGCGTTGAGGTCCCAGAAACCCTAGAAAAAGATTTCCTTTAGTTGGAGAGTCCTTAAATAGTAACCCATTTTTCAAATTTCAATTGGAGAGGGATTTTTGGAACAGTGAAATTTATTTCTAACACGCACAGATAGTTGGAAAACTCTCTTACTGGTTGTTTCATGGTTATTTTTTATAAAAATATACAGTGTCATCACCTTTTAAACATTTTTTTTTGCTTCATCGCTTATTTATGTTTTGACGTATTGCTCCTTATCTGATTAACTAGATCTTTCTTACAACTAAAATGTAGAAGAATTTGGTTCCCTCTGAATGGCAACAAATGAGTAGGTATCAGCCTAGAGCACATCATTTATTTATTTTAAAAAATCTATTGATCTTTATCATGATTCTTTTTAATAGTACATCAGAATTCAGCTATGTTGAAAAGGGAAAATTTGGTTGCAATTTTAAAATGTGTGCCCCTTTAACAAAAATGCTCCTCTTTCTCCTCCTTAAAGTTATTAGTTTGGGTTTAGCTTAGTATTCTCATAATTTATGCAATATTTATATGTTTAAAGTAGGGACATGCACGGGAGCATGAAATCTGATTCATAGAACAGAGACAGTAACATGAACCCGTCTTTATTTTGGTGCTCTTAAATTTTATCTACACATAAAGCAGAGTTTTCCATATACAGGAAGAAATGTTATTGATGTCTTAGTTTTATTTTAACTCTAATAATTATGAATAAAATGGATAAAGAAAAAAAATTAAGGTTATGAAATTTAAAGTTATCTTTTTAATAGGGTACACATATTTTAAACTATGATGCTCATGCAGTTTCTGCTGAATTTTTACTGTGTTTGTGAGTATTTGTGAATTATTTTCTTACATCTCAGAAGAATGTGTTATATTTCAGTGAATTATAGGTGGCAGTGTACACAGCTAAATTCTACATTTTATTGCAGGTATAAAGAAAATATTTCATTTGGTTAACAGTTTCATATTTAAGCTTTTTGTCATTTTAGCCCCCATTCTAATCTACCTATCCTTTTTATTTTTAATCTAAAAACATCAAATAAACACCCTCAGGTAAGAGCTTGCTCTTGGGAAGTATTTTGAATATCATGTATATTCTGCAAGGGTGTTTTAGTTTTTTACATGCTGTTAAATAAAGACGTATTAGAAAGAGTATAATATTGACTAAACAGCTGATTTAATATTAAAATCAGAATTTTAAAGCTGAAAGGAATTTAGAATTACATCTCAAACCAGTGACAGAATTTTTTTTTTGTCTGTTTAGATTTTCTGTTTTAAAAGTTGCAAGCAAATGTGCTTTGGTTGCTTGGTGGTAAAAAAAAAAAATGCAATACTTTCTTGATTTACTATCCTGAGCAGTGATATCTATCCTAAAGAATGCTACTTACAAAACTGCTATTCTTTAGGCCTGATATCCACCTCAAATGCAGGATAATAGATTATAAATGATGTAGAAAGTAGAATAAACCTTAAGTTGATGATCAATAGCCGTACTATGACATCTCATGGAGAATAAGAGCATTAGGCATCATGTTGGTCCAATGACACCGTTCCTTTAAGAGGCTTTTACAAAATGCATCCAAAGGTTTTCTGTAGGTTACTCAGAGACACACGGTGGGGGAGGTGGGGAGCAGGGGTGGGTGGTGTAGGAAGAGCGGAAGTGAGAGTCAAAGAGGCAAGCAGGTCCAACTCTGGTGCCCTCGGCTTTCCTGTTGGTTTGTTTTATATATTGAACTTTTAAATGGAAATATGTTTATATGATTCAAATTATTCATCTGTTGAGCAGAAATTGAGAACTGAGTAGATACTGACACT
The DNA here is from genome assembly GCA_004026805.1 of Lasiurus borealis. Classification (NCBI taxonomy): domain Eukaryota; kingdom Metazoa; phylum Chordata; class Mammalia; order Chiroptera; family Vespertilionidae; genus Lasiurus; species Lasiurus borealis. The sequence continues at coordinate 23,947 of PVJN01028094.1, read as the reverse complement.
CTCCCAGGGTCAAATAGATAATTATCAGGGTGGAGCTGACATTATAGAATACTACCACTGATAAGTAAGCAGTCCTTTCTCTGTATTTCTGTTTTCCCCAGAGTGGGTTTTCTGTTTGTTTGCTTTCCTTGTCCTGTTCGCCACCATAATTTGTTTATTCATTTTAATGCACTCAATTACTTTGCAATTCTTGGCCCATGTGTAGCTTATAATTTTCAAATAGATATGCGCACTTGCAAATGCTCACATTAATGCTGGCCAATTGTTTGGGGATCATTTGATTCACTCAAGCTGATATATAAACATTATTAATTCTAAAAGGAAACAAGCAGAGAAAGAAATTCAGAAAGAAACTATTTCTTCAGATTTGTTTTTCTGCTCTTTTTCAAGGTCAGTAAGATTACTTTTCTAAACTTGAACGTTTCTTAAGTCCTTTCCAATACGTTGTATTGTTTTTCGATATGATGTACTTCTCCAGCATTCAGAAGTCTGAATACTCTTAAGCACTGGGAGTTTAAAATGGGCATAAACATGTAGAAACCGAAGAAGCCAGTAGCTAAAAGTATTGGGCCAAGTTCCTTTTAACAATAAAGTGAAGCTATGAAAATCTGTTAATATAAGAGACTAACCCCAAATCTTCTTTCTGGGTTGGAAAAATGCAATGGACCCCAGGTTATATCCTCCCTATTTTTAAATAATTTACTCTCCTATATAGCTTCTGAGTCAAATAGCAAGTTAAGAATGAGTATATTTTAACCTGAACATTTGACTTATTTTTGCATATTTGGCTAGACCTAAGGGTAAATCATTTATTTAGGTTGTGCTTGCATGGATGGACCTATATGATAATCTAGATTTCAGACCCTTTATTTTTATGAACTCATAATTATTAAATATAGGGCCCCTAGAAACTAAGAGCTGGTTAATGTCCCATATAATTTTAATTTTAAATAAAAAATGGGAAGAAGTTTTGGTTGATTCACTCAAGAAACACAAATTGAACATCTACCCTGTGCCAAGGGGCTTAGGATTTATTAATGAATAAACTAGACAAATATCCTCACCTTTGTTTCAGTGTTTTTATGTGTGTACAGGCAGCAAATGAGTGTCTTAAATAAGCAAATAATCTAGTATGTGTCACAAACCAAACATTGTTCTCACTAAATGGATGTAAACAGAGGCCAGAAGGCTGGTCAACCTTAACTGCTCTGAAAGGTCAGAGCTAATCACTCACTATTTAGTTGAAACATTGTTGGCTGGAGCAAGCTCTACCTGTTTATTTCATGTTAATTTCTGTTTTGTTATTTCCTTCCTAAAGGCTAGGGGTGTGTCCCAAAGCCTTAATAAAAGGGAGAAAAAGGCCAGAGCAAGTGGCAGTCCTTTCCACTAGAGGAAGGCTCCCGTCTGGCCCCCCAATATCGCCAAATTAATGTTTTCTAGTCTCTCATTTTGTTTGCGGGGGGCCTCCTTCAGAACACGAACCCTGGACCGGGAACCCTGAACCACGTGGGACGTGGAATGAGGTTCCCACAGTATGTCAGAAAGTGAAGGTGCTGTGGGGAATAGGAAAGGAAGAACAGGTTAAGGGACTTGCTTCATAGAAAATTAAGAACTTTCCCCCCTCCTTGAAATGTGTGAGGGTTATGGAACTCAGACATGAAGCAGAGTGGGTTATTGGTGACTGTAGTTGCTTTGCCAAGGGAAGAGAAAACAAACACAACTTTAACTGTTCTTTTTTAACTTTCCCTTTAGGAATTGCTTTAAAGTAGATTTTCTCATTAGCCACTAAATTGAATGTTTTCCCATTAGGCAATTTGCCCCAAACACTAAATTAGTGGGAGGACCACTAAAATAACTCTGTCGTTCTCATGGCAAGGTTTTTAAATGGATGTCAGGGTATACCAACCGGAGGAGTAGCTTTCCCTTTTTTTTTTGGATAGTTGCCCTCTTTGGGCCAGAAACATAACAGAAACAAAAGGTAGTAGTTAATAATCTGTCAGTGGAGGCAAACTTTGGTTTAGAATATTGAGTTCCCATCAGAGTTCAGAAGACTCTCTTGGTTGCTTTAAGAGAATCCTTACCTTTCATGGGGAAGAACTTAATGATCATTAAGAAAAATAAAAAATAAAAGCAAAGGAAAATGTCATTATTGTCATTTGAACAAGTAAGTTTCACATGGGAATCGATGACAAAGAAGTTTGTCAAATGTGACTGCCCCAAGAGCCTGCTTCCATTGGCCTTTTCAAAAATTGAATTCATATTTAAGGTCGAACAATGATGCCTAATCATGCCACATGCCCATCTCATGGGCACTCTGGAGCGTGCTATCAGCCAGTGGTATAGATGTGTATGTAGCTCACACAGACTTCACATGTTTTTCCTTAGCTTATTCAGTTGTATAATTTTACACTAGCGATGGTCTTTCAGTCATGCCTTTCAGGCTCCTTGTAAAACCTGTAGCCACAAATGCTCACCCTGGAAGACTTCCTCCTCTAAAATGGTCTTGTTTTATTTTACCAGCATGCTCATCTCCCAAGCTTGTTTATTTATTTGCTTACTAACTTCATGCATGTATTTATTCACTTATTAAAATTATGAAATTAACTTCTATACTTCACTTTTTCTGGATGAGAAATTGCCAAATCAAAGTTGGTAAAATGATATGGCTGGTTCAATACCCAGTTTGGGAACCACAGCCTAGTTTTTCTTAGGTTACGGCTGCACATAGATTAGAAAGAGGAGATTGATGATAGTGTGGGTGTAGGTAGAAGTATTACTAGGTTTGTAGGTAGAGAAGCAGCAATCTGAATGATTTTAGTTAAGTGCTAGGTATTTGATATTTATAAAGATAACAAAGAAAAAAGGTTATATGTTGTTGCCTATATTTTTCTCAATGAGGTAGAGACATTTTTAATACATCTCAACAGAGTAATTCACATTTATATAAAGTTAATAAATTATAGTAATGATAATCACTATACACTTATAGATGTAGAGTTTGTGAGGTTCTTGATTACTTATTTTAAAAATTCTTTTATAAAAATTATTTTGTATGGCTTATTTTATTTTTAGTATTTGATGGGTAAATGAACCATGTCAGATTGGACTCAATCTATTTTTTTTTATTGCTCCATATATATTTAGCCTACTAGTTTGCCTTGCAAATCTGTTCTTTTTTTTTTCTATAAAGAATTTCCTATACTTTATGGATTTGCAATGCAATTAATAAATATATGTGTACTCTTTCTACATGTTTAAGGAATCACATTTAAATCATTCTCCCACCTATATTTAATGAGCTTTACTTTAGTGCAACATATATAAAATTATGTTATACATATTTACTTGTGGATGTCTTGTTTCTGATTTCATTTAATCACATAATGATGGAACTATGTTTTAGTGTTGTTTTGTTTTTTAGTTTTATATTTTAGCTTCTATGGAACGACTGCTAAATTTCATATAATATCTTTCTGGAAGAAATTAGAGTAATTAAGAAGCACAAAAGTACCTATTCAATTATCCTAGTTGTATCCTCAGAAGGACCATTAGTTGTAAAAAGTCTGAGGAAGCTTGTTCTTAGTTAATTGAATATGAGGATTTTTCATCTCTTTATATTTCTGCCCACTCACTCATTTAGTTTAGTTTTGTTCACTCTAAAATGACTCACTAAAAAGTTTCAAACTCTATACATTTGTCTAGGTAATATTTTGTTGAAGCTTGTTAATCTAGGGTTAAAACTAGGGTCAATATCAATCCTGTTTGGTTACCAGGCAGGCACTGAATGAATACATTTTATGATAAAAAAAAACACTTTTCAAATATGAAAATATCTCATTGATCTTTAAGAGTAAGGGATTTATTATGTTAACATTGATTGAAGAGTTCAAAGTGCAGATTGAGAGCTGCTTAATCTCCCTTTCCTGTGAATATTGCTCAGCCACAGGCACGGAGTGCTTGACTTACATATAGATCCTTCCTTCCCCAGATAATTGTAGTATTTACAAAGATGAACTTTATCTGTTTCAGCTTAATATTTCTTTGAAAGGGCAGTCCTAATTTGGAAGCTACTGAATAAAAGGCATCATGCCTTTAATTACTTTTTAAAAAGAACCCGATTCTTTCCCCTTTGAGTACTCTAAATTAGATTAAACATTTGGGGGAGAAACAAAGCAGAGGAGTTGTCAGTGGAGAAGTATTCTGCACACAAATATTAGCTACCATTCCTGTCATGGAAGAAAGGAAACTAAGAAAAACAGCAGCTGCCATTTCAGCTCAATAACTCTGGTTCCTGCTAGTGAAATCATTTTGAGACTGCTGAGTAGAAATAGTTTAAAGGTCTATTGTAAAAAAAAAAATAAGACTTTCATTCCTTAATTAGACTCTTCAGAGACTATTGTGACTTTGCAAAATTGAATAACCTTTTATTCCCTGGTTATAGTTTAAATCCTTAAGCTCGTTCGATTTCCTGTACCCCGTGTGATTTCACTTTAAGGTTTCACCTTTACACCAGGTGCATATGCATGATACCAGGCCAGGCCAGGCATGATTTCATTTCACTTTCACTTTAGTAACAAAGCAGAGTAACTTTTCTTAAAATTAACACGTGACAGGGGGGTAGAAATTGTAGCACTGAAGTCTCCTGATCATGTACAAGTGATAATATATATACATTAATATATATGTATATATTAATATCCCCAAACAAATTAATTATATTGATATGCAACAATACATGTCTGTAATTAAAAAATATATATTATAGAAACTAAGCCTGGATGCATTGCTCAGTGGTTAGGGCACATGTCAGGGTTGTGAGCTCCATCCTCAGTGGGGGGCATGCAAGAAGCAGCTGATCAATGATACTCTCTCATCACTAATATTTTTATCTCTCTCCCCTCCTTTCCTCTCTGATATATATATATATATATGTATGTATATGTATGTATATGTATATGTATATATATACATACATACATACATACAGTGGTACCTCGAGATACGATTGCCCTAACATACGAGATTTTTGAGATACGAGCCGTCGAGTGAGTGATTTTTGCTTTGAAATACGAGCAACATTTGAGATAGGAGTAATCACGGGGATCGGCCAACTGCACACGACCCACCAGTTTACCGTGACTCAAGCGTCTCATAGTTTCCCACACCTCAAGGTTATGGAACGAATTAAACTTGTATCTCAAGGTACCACTGTATGTATGTGTGTGTGTGTATTTTTGTTGTTGTTGTGGTTGTTGTTCTTGTTAAAGACCCACCTTAATCCAGGATGATCTCTGGAGATTCTTAATTACATTTGCAAAAATACTTATCCCAAATAAGATCACATCCTGAGGCTCTGGGTGGACATATCTTTTGGGAGGACTCAACCTGCTACAATAAGCATCACCAAATATTTAAAAATATGTTAAAATTGTGAAATATAATAAAAGTACAGAAAAAACATAATATTTTATATACAATAGTGTTAATAATTACAAAGTGACCATCTAAGTAACCATCACCCATTGATATGCCATAGAACATCCCCAGTACTATGGAAATGCCTGAATTTCTTTTTTATTTTAATATATTTTTATTGATATTTTACTGAGAAGAAAGAAGACAGATAGGGAGTTAGAAATAATGATGAGAGAAACATTGACCAGCTTTTTCCTGCACACCCCCACTAGGGAAGTGCCCACAACCAAGGTACATGCCCTTAACCAGAATTGAACCTGGGACCCTTCAGTCTGAAGGCTGATGCTCTATCCATTGAACTAAACTGGTCAGGGCATACCTGGATTTCTTTAGTGATCAGGTCTTTATCCCTGTACACTAAAATTATAATCCTGATTTTACAGGAATTACTTTTCTTTACAATGTTGTTACTCATGTAGCAAATAATACAAATCTACATGTTTTTTTAATTTCATAGACATTAATTATGATTACATAGTTTATTTTGTTATGCTTTTTAAAATTAATATTATGGTTATAAGATTCTTATATTTCATTGAAGGTGGCTGTAGTTAATTTGTTTTCTTTACAACTTAGTCATAAATTTTACTTTTATGGCATGTGCTTGTTATGTTCTTTTTTTATTGGCTATTACAAACACTGTTGTTATGAGCATTTTTCTATATTTATACTAGTATAACTCTGCAATTTTATGTGAGATATATGCCTGCTAGATGATGACAGTTTTTCAAAGTGACTGTAGCAATGTACCTCTCATCAGAAGTTTATGAGTTCCCATTGCTCTCACATATTTTATAGCACATGGTGTTGGCTTAAATTTTAGTTATCTGATACTTTCATAGGTGTGCAGTCAAATTCCATGATAGTTTTCACTTAAGCATCCCTACTTTTTTTCAGGCTAACTTTCAGACAAGTCTTAATTTTCTCATTTTTGTCTTCCTGGAAAAAAATTTTTTATGGTGGGTCTTAGGTATCAAATAAATATAGACAAAAGATGGTTAGCTTGGAAATGGTTTTACTCTGAATGCTTCGTATGAAGAATCTCCCCAATTATTCAATGCTGGTCGCACTTCATATTATTTAGGTATCAGACTACATGGACAATTTACTCTTAGTCAAATCTTTTGCATCTGACATTGTGATTATCTCATGAAAGCTATAAATACAGTTATAACTATGATGATTTTATTGATGAAGATTATGAGATTGAGGAACATTAAATAACATACTCAAGGACAAGCTAGGACATTAAGAGTTAAAATACATACTCAAGTATGATCTTTTTTACATTCCTTTGATGTCTTTCCTTAAATGCAATTTCAAACTTTAAAGTTACAAATTCACTTATTTTAAATAATATTGCCAGCTTAAAAATAAGTGCAATAGCTCTGCTCTAAATTAAACTACTTCCAATTTTCTTCCTATGATCATTGTTGCCCTATACATATTCAAATAAAATTTTTAGACTTAGTATCCTTTCAGAAGACATTCCTGTTGTTTTACACATTAGTTGAATGTAATGTATTTTATTTCCCTTGGTGGAATTTATAGGTGATTCTTAGGAATCTTGGGAAGATAACTTGCTTAGACAAGTAGACTTCTCCCTTGTTTGTTTTTAACCAGGTACATCAGAGAAGTGAAATAAGGACAATAAGACCAATAAGACCAAGATAAGAAAAGAAGATCTGGTTGAGGAAATGTATTTACCATTTGTCTGGAGTAGATTAGACTATGGTTACTTTTTTGAAAGTTCATTTCTAACAAGATATTTATTTTCAGTTAAGCTAATACAGTTTCAGAATACATTTTATTATTGCTTTAAAAACTTGAAAATCAGATTTATATTTTGTAATGGGATAACTTACAACCTTATATCTCAGGAATTCTTCTTTAAAAATAGACTCAGTCATTCCAAGCGCTTGAACTAAATCCAAACCAATGATGAAGGCCACATTCTGAGGTCGTGGCATGGGCAGGGGAAGTAGGGGAAAATGGCAGTATGGATCTTTTGATCCTATTTACACAAAGATATGAATATGTATTAATGAACTGATAAATTTTCAGGAAAATTTTAAAACTTCAATGTCTAGACTAACAAAGTACCATCCAAAGCCTATGCCCACAGTTATGAGATTTTTCCAATCCCCTTTTGCCTTCTAGCATAAGTCTATGAACAATTAATTTATTGTTTAGTTGATTATTAGAAATTATGCTATTATCCATATAATACTGAATTTCAATGAAAATTAGTTATTCAAAATATGACTGAATCTATCAGACTAGTATTAACCACTAAGTAGTAAATCATCTTCTGCATATGTTCCTACATATGGTTGCTTCCTAGTACTATTTCTTATTTTGAAAACTTTCAGTAGTTTATAAGTTTGAAATCTTAACATATACATACTTCTTTAAAATAACTTCACGTGTCCAGCCAGTGTGGTTTAGTGGTTGAGCATCAACCCAGGAACCAGAAGGTCATGACTCAATTCCCTGTCAGGGCACATGCCCGGGTTGTGGGCTCCATCCCCATTAGGAAGTGCAAGATGCAGCCAATTGATGATTCTCTCTCATCATTGATGTTTCTCTGTCTCTCCCCTTCCTCTCTATATATAAAATAAACAAAAACATCTTAAAATATAAAATAACTTAACATATTTTATAATGATAATCTTATCTCTTTCAGAAGAAAGATAGAAAAAGCGGCTATTACATATGTGCAGTCTCTCAGATGAATTTTATTCTGTCAAGTTGCTGTGGTCTAAATATATGCCCTACCAATTGAAATATATTGAAATCTGTATTATCATTCTATTGGGTGTTAGGAAATTCTCTTAAAATCATGCTTTTCAATTAATTTTGAGTTTCTTTGGCTCCATTTCCTGCTGTTGTAATCATTAGAAGTCCATAGGGAGTGGAGTTTCTCAAAATATAGGCAGTTTTATTCAAATCTTGAGCCTTGCAAGCATTTCTTTTCATTTCTACTTAGCTTGGGATATATAAATACACCTTTGACTTTAATGTGCTTATTCCTAAGTCAAGGCAGAGAACGTTTTCTTCTGCTTTGCGATACAGATGGCAAAAGTCCTCAGTCTGCCAAGGAATTTTATTTGCTTCTATATTCTGACTGTCCCATTATATGACTTTGTTATATTAAGATTTCAATGGTGCAAATAAGGGTCAAGGCTTCTTTTTTGATGAAATATTAAATCACTCTTTGGCTTTCTTACATCTGACACTTATTTTCTACTTCATCTTTAAAAGAGGAAGTTTGTGAGCTTTTCATCCTGCAGAGTAGCTGGATTTTATTCATGTTCAGAACCATTGAAACCTGCCAACCATATAAAAACAGTTGCCAATATGGGAGAAGTCTTTCTTGTGTTGTGATAGAAAGGATTTCACTGTTTAGAGGTGAACTTAAAATAAAAATGTATTCTTCCATTTAAAAAAACAACAACAAAAAAAGTGTGCCTGCTTGTCCCAGGTGGCTTTGTAGGAGAACAAGGAACAGAGTGGGTTCATTTAATAACATCTTGAGTCTTAAATTATTTTTCAAACCATATATGTATCATTGGCAAATATGTTCTCCCATTTAGTAGGTTCTCTTTGTATTTTGAACATGATTTCTTTAGCTGTGCAGAGTGTCTTAGTTTAATATAATCCCATTTCTTCATTTGTCCCATGTTTCTCTTGCCCTAGGCGATATGTTAGTGAACATTCTTCTAGGAGAGATGTCTGCGATTTTCGCTGCCTGTGTTTTCTTCTAGGAATTTTCTGGTTTCATGATGTAAGTTTAAGTCTTTTATCTATTTCGAGTTTATTTTGTATATGCTTTTGTAAACACACACACATATACATACACAAACACACATACATGTCTATTTAATGTTAAAAGTCTCCATTTAATATCAACTTTAAATTGGATACAAACTTTCTTTGTAATTGCTTATGGAGCAACTAGGAAAGCAAGCCAAAATATTTTTCCAAGTTACATGCATTTGCCCTTGGGAAGAATCGAACCTGGAACCCTTCAGTCCATAGCTCTATCCAGGGCAAAACCATCTAGGGCAACGCCCTTTACATTTAAATAGAAAAAGAATTAAAAATAAGTAAAAGAAATCAAGTTCCCCAATCACAGCCTCATTCCAAGGCTAGTGACTGCCTACAGAAATGGACAGCACCAGTTAAGACTATTTCCATCATCACAGAAAGTTCTATTGGACAGCCCTACCTTCCATGACCATATTCCTGCTTACTTTTCCAGCCTCATTTTCTTTGACACAGCGTCCAGGCACTTCTGTGGTCCAGTCATATGGATGGACTCGTCCAAAGCATCCATCACTAGGCAACAAACATTCACTGAGCTCTCTCTGTATGCCAGCCTCTATTCTGACAGAAGCACTTCCATGAATTAAAACAAGGCAAAACTGCTCCTATGGGGTTTATATTCATAGGGAGATTAAAGCATGCAAAATATTTAAAAATTTAAAATGTCTGGTGGCAAGGAGTAGTGGGAAGAAACATTTAAAATGGTAATGTGCTGAGAATGATGGGTGAGTGGTTACAGGGGTTGTTTCAGGAAAGGTCTTTTTGACGAGGGGATATTTCAGAGCCCTGACTGAAGGGAGGAAATGAACCATGCAACTCTGTGGGGAAGTACAAGCCTTTCATTTTATTGCCTTCAAGCTTTTGCCCCTCTTACATTTGTAGGAATATTATTTATAAAGTTCACAATGTCTTTAAGTGGTAGTCTCTTATCGTGCTCTAAAGATTTTTGGTCTCAAGCCAAGGTGTAATCAGAATACGAGAGTTAGAGGCTACTATAGAAATCATCTAATCTATTTGCCAATTTTAAGGAGGAGGGAGGTAAGATTTAGATAGGTTAATTGATTTGTTTTGAGTGACAAAGTGAATTAATGGTGAAATGGCAACTAGAACCCTGGTTTCCTGGCTCTTACTGTTGTCCTGCTGAGGACTGAGATTTCTCAGGACAGCAGGAACTCTCATAATGTTGTTTCATCAACAGTTTTTCTATAATGTTTGTGAGATGCCCTGGGAACTTAACTCTTGTTTATATTAATTAGTCTGTGGTAAAATTGTTTTTTTATATGCTGGTTCACATGAAATCTCAGAACCTATAGACAGTGTTAAGTGAGGACTTAGTATGAGATCCAAATAAGGAAGTCTTCTTGAAACTCTCAAGAATTTATAAAACATTTAATTTATTCTGTCTTTCTTTAGAATTTCATGGATATTGATGTTTCAAATGAGCCAATTGATCGTTTCTATACATCGCAGAGTCTATCTGATTGATCATTCCGAAACATACTTGCAATGATTTCTATATGTAGATATCTTTTAAGTTTTACTTTTCCAATACTGTAAAACATGTTTTTGGTTTTGTTTTTTTAGTATTACAAACATGACACTTACACATATACATAAAACCCAAAAATGTCCTTGTGTCCCAAAATAGCATGAAGTCATGGATTTAATTGCATTATGGTTTTATTTTCTCAATGAAATGTGGAAGAATGCCCCTAACAACTTACATAGAGGATGGCTAAATAGATTTTCTAGATCATCTCTAAGGGATTAGAAGTCTTACACTCTTCTTTGGTAGGTAAGGGATAAGAATCCTCACCTATGCAGAATGCAAGTTTCATGACATTCCTCAAGGTTAGTAGCTTAGTAGTATAATGTTGCTATATTTAGTATATTCTCAATGTACAGTAAGTTTGTAAGATACATCTTTAATAATCTTAAAAATAGTGAATTTGAACATGTAACTATAGCTATTGAGTATATACATTAAATTTTATGTTTTGGGGAACAGGGGTTTTATTTCTTTATTGAATAGAACAAAATAAAATGGTTGTCTATTATATGGTATCTTTTCCACATAATAGAAGACCATTCCTCTTTACTATGCCATTGATTAAGTGTCCCAAGTAAATACAAGCATCCTTTTAGAAATATATAAAACAATCTGTCAAAGTATTGAAAATGCATTTTGTAGTTCTAAAATGTGTCCCTTATGGTTCTTTTTGGATATGAATGGTGTCTAATTACTTTAGTTTAGATGCTTTAATTGTAGTGTATCTTTAAGCAAATGGAATATTTGTAGACTATTACAATTGAACAGAATAATAAATCACTCTTTCAAGATTTTTTTAAAGGAAATGTACACAAGTTGAATGAATATGCATGTCCATATAAAACAGCATTTCACTAAAAAAAAAGTGTATTGCATTTTTATCTGGAAACATATTCTAGAACTATTTTTCCCACATGTGTTTGGATTGTCCTAATTTTATGACTGGCTAATTGTGCACCAGGCCTCTAGTATTATTAAGGAAAGAAAAATCTATTACAAATCAAAATAGTGCTTTTAAAGAAATACTTTTGTTTTCTTATTTAAAAAAAAATAAGAAAGGACAAATGCTTAAATATTTTTTGAGTCCTAATCTTTGTTTTCTGTTTTGTTTTGCTTTTCAGATTTTTTTTTTTACAAATGTTCCCTATGAGAAATGAAGGTGAATGGAAATGAAAAAATCTTTTCAAAGGGACACAAAATAGGAAGATCTTGTGTAAATATAGGAAAATCAAGGCATCCAAAGAGTCAATCTAATTATATTGAATAGCTAAAGAGAAGATGCAAAGCAGCTTTTGAGCCTTTTGTTTTGCGGTCAAAGGCTTTATTCTTAGTGATTGGTAGAAATCTTTTGGTTACTAAGCACCCTTGAACAAAATCTAAAGTCAAAAATCTCTGCAATTATGAACCATCTCTATTCAGAGTAGTCTTATACTGTATTTATTTTCTTTAAATGGCAAAATAAATTATATGTGCTAAGTAATTCTTGGAACATTAAATTAAATTAGGTATTTCTTATTTCAAAAATTGGAAGAAACAGAACATATGTTGTTGTTTTTTTTTTCAACTTTGTGATATATTTTATTATAAAACACTAGAGGCCCAGTGCAGGAACTCATGCATGAGTGGGGTCTGGCTGGACCACCCCAATGAGTCATTAGGGGGGAGGAGATGTGAGAGGTTGGCCAGTCAGCCCTGCCCAAATGGGGGAGGAGGGATGCAACTGGGAGCAGGGCTGGCCAGGGGGAGGGGCCACAGAAGGTTGGCGGGGGGACAATTGGGGCCCTGATAAAGCCAGTTGGCTGCCACAGTGCATGTCATAGTGACCAGTCATTCTGGTCATTCTGTTGTTCTAGCCATGGGGCTTTTTATATATAGACTAGTGGCCCCCTGCATGAAATTCATGCACAGGGAGGGAGGTGTCCCTCAGCCTGGCCTGTACCATCTTGCAATCCAGGACTGCTGGGTCCTAACTGCTCACCTGCCTGCCTGCCTGATTGCCCCTAACCACTCTGCATGCCAGACTGCTCACTCCCAAATGCCTCCCTTTCCCCTCTGGCCTTCTCACCTCCAACTGCCGCCCCTTGCCAGCCTGCTTGCCCCCAACTGCCCCCCCCCCCGCCAACCTGCTTGCCCCCAACTAGCCTCCCCTGCCAGCCTGCTCATCTCCAACTGCCCTCCCCAACTGGCCTGATTACCCCTAAGTGCCTCTGTCTTGGCCTCACAATCATGGCTTTGTCTGGAAGGGCATCTGGAAGGTCTCCCAGTCTAATTAGCATATTACCCTTTTATTAGTATAGGTGACAGAAGCAACCAATGAGAGATAGGAGAGAAATCCTCAGAGAATTCTGATTTTGTTAGCTGACAAAAAAAAAAAAGTATCACTTTTAGTAGTTTTTCTTTCCTTGCTATGTTTATTTTTTTCTCTATGATCTGACTGATGCATAGAAAGAAAGAAAAAAACATTCTAGTTTTTTGTTTTGTTTTATTTTGTTTTTGTTTTTAACGCAAAGAAAGATTTGAAGTGCATTTATGTGGTTATGTCCAGGGTAATTTTTATTTTATTTTTGAAGAGTACATTTTTTAAGCTTCAAAATCAGACGTCAGTCATAGGTCACTAAACATAAACTTCCCACTGGTGAAGTAAGAAAACTATTACCCTTGCAGACAGTGAATGATAAATATGAAGATACAGAAAGAAGGATTGATATGAAGATCCCCAGACTAAATCAGTGGGTCTTGGCCTGGGGCAAAGAGAATAAAGGGACATGATTTTCTTCTATGAGTTGAAAACCACATACCTGACCTTGCTTCTGTGTCTTCTGTTGTACTAGTAATTGTGACCTTGAAGACTTAAGGAAAAGGCAAAAAAAGGACTACTCACATTGGTATAAATATGGTTTTTATTCTTAGATGACTATAGGAAGAAGGTAAGTTTCCCCCATATTTTCTCTACTCAGTTTCAAGATTTGTACAGTGATTATCACTGAAACTGAAATTCTGAGATTTATCTCACTTTCACACTCATTGTTAACTTGCCTAATTTAGTTAATCTCAGCTTGTATGCAGGTCAACTTGGACGAGTAATTTAAAAGGTCGTCGTATTTGGCAGGAAAACTTTGATGATCATGGATTTTCCAGTCTATTAATATTGTCAACTGGACTGTTTTCTGACATTCTAAAATAAATGTGAGCTGTGTTTACTATTATTCAAGAGACAGCTCTCTCAACTACTCTGGGTGAGAAATATTTCACTAGCTAGTGAGAATTTTTCAAGATATAAATGTTATATTCAGAAAATGTGGTGAGCTAGTCATTTAAAATTCCTTTAATTAATGTAATTGGAGCAGTTACATTGTATTCAGCTCTATGAAAATAGCATTAATCTTTAAAACCTCAAGTCTATGTGATTCTGTTTATAATATTTTTTTTTCCTGAGGGCAGCGATGTAAAAGCACCATGGGAGACAATTCATCTCTCTCTCTTGCTTTGGAATCTTTTGAGTGAGTCATTAAATGAAGCAAATATAAAGTAGAAACCTTTTGTGAAATGAAAGATTCTGTCAAAGTAGTTGGGTGTGGGGACTCCTGCAGGAGGCAACCAACCAATATGCTTCTCTTACATCAATGTTTCTCTCTGTCTTTCCCTCTCTCTTCCACTCTCCCTAAAAATCAATGAAAAATTATCCTGAGGTGAGGATTAAAACAAACAAAAAAAGAAAGAAAGAAAGAAAAGAAAAGCGGATAAGAACAGGTTTCTTACACTTGAGTAGCCTGATTTTAAGGCTATGACTTGTGACCTAGATGAAGTTACTTCTGTTTGTTTCAGTTTCCTCATCTGTAAAATGGGCATAAAAATGATACTACCTCATTAGGTTGTTATGAGAGACAACTTTTTTTTTTTTGTCGTTTGTTTTTTATTCTTGAAACACTCAGAATTGTTCCTGGCGTGCATAATAAGCACAATAAAGGAAGTTTCTTATATATATATGCATGAGTTATTAATTGATAAGATGTGCCAAACTGGGTTTAGAGAAACAAGAAAGACAGGTTCCTATATTATAGCCTGGGTAGAGGAAGTTGGTGTTTTTTAATAAACCGAGAGAAAGTGGGAGGCAGAGAGAGAGGAAAAGAGGGGAGGAGGGAAAGGATAATAGAGACACACATAGAGAGAAAAAAACTAGAAATTATGAAAATTTTCATGAGGAATAGTAATCGTGGTGACTGAGTTAAGGAAAATATCAGATACAGAAGGAAGACAATGATTAAGAGAACCAAAAATGAAGACTCAAAAATACACTTTTTTACCATATTATACAAGGTGGATCATTTTACCTTCTATCTTTCTGTGTCCTTATAGATCATGCCTTTTTCAAGCAGCACATATATGGGATTTTTTACTCCAGTTTGAGAATAATATTTAGACTATAATTTCATTATATTAAATGTAAGAAGTGATATAGTTAAGTGTATATTTAGCATTTGACTGAATGCTGTTTAATACATTTTTGCCACTTCCTTTTCTCTCTTGGGATTAAGGGCATTTCTAAAAATTTCATTTTCTGTGTATCACAATTTTCATGCTACAGTCTTTTTTACATGAGTTTTGGGAAACTTTTGGCCATCATTCCTGCATATATTGCTTCCACTTCACCCTCTCTTTCTGCTCTTCCTTTTCTTGATTCCCTTAAAAATAATTTTTCTATGAAAACAGTAGCTAGCTCAGTTTACAATTAAAAATAGAAGCTGTTTTCCCCCCTCAGCTTAGCCTATTATAGAAGAGAGCAGAATTGCTTTATGAAGTTACATTATTATCATAAAGAAATGTGGTTTTAAGAGTCAATAAAACTATGACTCCTTTTTTTTTTACTGCATCATAAAAATGGCAATTAAGAAGTGTAAATGCATTTTAATTGTAAGTGCAAGTTGTGATTAAAACAATGACTACAACGGAATCAGCGCTAGTACAGCTTGGATCTACTGCCTTATTTTGTGCTAAGGCACCCACACTTTTCACTACCATTGCTTTTGCACCATTGGTGAAAATGCTGACAAAATGAAAAAGTACCGTATTTTCCAGGGTATAAGATGACTTTTTAACCCAGGAAAATCTTCTCAAAAGTCCAGGGTCGTCTTATAGGGCTAGTATATCCCAAACTCTATATTTTAACTGGAAAAGTTGGGGATCGTCTTATATGCCCAGTTGTCTTATACGATGGAAAATATGGTATTCTTTTGAAAAGATTTTCCACTTATGTAGTATACACTTTAAGAAGATTGTCTTGAGCTAATTAGGGACTGATCTGGCTTGGGGCCAGGTTGGAGTTTTTGTAAAGATTCCTTTGTCTTTGTTCACCCTTTCTCCTTGGGTGTGGCTAGCCAGGGATTTCAGTAAGTGTGGAATGTGCCTTGAGACCTGTTCCTTGGAGGCCCCTGAAGTAAGCTGGCTAATGGTGTTGGAGGACTGTGACTGGTGTAGGTCAGGTTTCCTTGGCAGATGCTTCCTCAAGTGCAGGCTGACTTAGATTTACATTTGCAAAGTGGGCGTGGCAAACCGGAGCAGCCTCCATTTCGTGGGTCTTCTTGTAGGAACTAACTTTAGCAAAGTGTAGCTTTTATTATAACTCTGGCAAACGAATTTGCATCAGTGTGCAATCAGAGTCAAGGTTTGTTTTCACTCGGATTCTAAATGAGATAAAATTAGCACATAAAGTCTGACCTAAGAGCGTTCGCAAAGTGCACTCTCTCTTACAAGGTACCAAGACATTAGTACATATTTATGTATCAAACAGTTAAAATAATTTTGACATTTTTATGTCTCTCTCTCTCTGGAAAAACCTACAGCTTACGCCTCTGAAATACTTGATTATTCCACCTCTGTCTCTCACTTGCTCTCAGTTATTAAGTGCCTTATGAGCGGCTTGGGCATGGTCCATCACCTCTACATGTTTTTGTGGAGGACATCCATCAGTTACATTATTCCGATTAAATGTGTGCCTGGAGATTGGAAAAGAAAAATGTTCTTTATTATTTCTAATGCTTTAAGTAGAGAGTGAGGTCCAGACTATGGCTCTAGATCACTTTTATTGTATCTTTTAAAAAGGTAGAAAAGCAAACAGCTTGGATAATATAAATGTTATAGCTCTTTATGCATGGAATGTGGTCTTCCAAATTGAATATGTCCAAAGGAACTAAGTGTTGGAATATTCTAGTTTGTATTATTAATTGATTAGTAGCCCATTCAACTATTTATTTGATTAGGTCAATGACTCAAACTTTGCTATGTCTGAAATCACTGGTGGCACAGCTGATTTTTAAAGGACTATTTCTGGCATCACGGACATTTGTGGTGACCATGATTCCTTCAGTCACTTATTCCCTTTGATGACACTTCCTTTATTGGCTCAAGAGGGAAAATATCTTCAGTATTCATATTCGAGTATTCTGAACACGGACATTGGAGCCATGGCCCACTTAACATGCTACATTATAATAATTCACATAGTAAATGATGCTGTTAAATTTTAAATTAGGTTTTTGTTCATGAGTTCAGCAGGATCTTCTTCCAGTTTAAGGAGAAAGTAGAAATCCTGGCCCTTGCAAATATGTTTTAAACCAGAAATAAGTAAGGAGAAGCAGTAAATATAGTTTATAGGTAATAACAAAACAAAGTAAACATTATCTACTATTGCTTTCCAGTTATGCATATTTTAAAGTTTATCTTATTACTTGATGATTACTTCACAGTCTTGTCACATTAGTATATTTAAATTAGTTCTCACATTAAAACCAATTAAAGATATGGATTAAATTTTGAATTTCAATTCTATTTCAGCTGCAATATTGTTCTGAACAATCTTCATATTTCCCTTTAAAATAAAACATCAATCTCAGCCACAAAATATTAATTAGTATAATGCTTTCAGCACTTTACAAGTTTTCTAATCACATATAATTTTTTCACATTATATTATTAGGAACATCATTCAAATAATATTTTAGTGTGGTTTATAAGATTCTTTATTAATTATGGCTTTCTTTTATGTGAAACATAGTCCCAGAATGTCAATGTAGCTCTGAAATAGAAATCTCTATATACAAATGTTCATATGTTGAAAATGAAAGTATTTTTCTTTGTCAAATAGACCCAGCATTAAACTAAAAAAACATATTTCTTGGTGAATAAAATATTTTAAATTATCTTTATATGCTTTATATGTAAAAGCAGATGACATTGTATTTGTCAGATTTCTCAATTCCAAAAACAAAGTAATTCTGTTGAATGAAATAGGAATTTTTAGAAAAGTATATTTTAGTTTGTTAAATCATAGAATTTCACAGAGTGCTATAGAACTAAGCTTGGACAAAATCAATGACAGCAGGACAAGCCATTGACATTGCCTGGTTAGAATAGCACCACTGGTTCTATTTTAATTGACTCCTTCTTTTAAAAATTTTATTTTATTGTTTGTAGTATTACAAATAGTAGTACATATGTCTCCCTCGCCCACCCCCCAATGACCTTATTTATTGCTGTTGTTGCCCTTAATACTTGATTCCACCACAGTGACACAATCTCTAATTCAACTCTGTATTGTTAGAAAGTCACCCTCAGGGAGGATTTTCCTTTTCCACTGTCCTTTAGAGCCACTGGCACCTGGTGGTACTGTTGTCCCAGTTTATGTGCAACTCATCTCTAAATTGAGTTTAAATTTGGAGACTTATGGTGTCTAGATTGTGATTTGAAGATGAAATGGTAATGCAGCAAGTGTAGATGGACCTGAGAGTATAAACCAGCTCCTCCGTCAATTTAGCTGTGCCCACAGAACCAGTGTAGGCTCTGCTAAATATATATAACACTTCTACTTGCTATTGGAGCATTGTTGGTTATGTCTATCTGAATAGTAAGTGAATCTAATGATACCTAATTGATGTGGACAACTTAGCTCACAGAGTCCTTGGCTGAGTCTCTCCTGAATAAGGAAATTATGAATTGATAATTAAATTAAAACTATTTGTCATTAGGATGTGGCTTTGCTTTGACATCAAGTTACATTTGTCATGATTCTTTCTTGTATGAGTAGTAGTATATTTTGGTAGAGCTATTCACTGTCGAGTTAGCACTAGGTAACAAGCACTGGGTGTGAGTTCTGTTTTAGTTATTAATTTTCTAATTGACATTGGCCAATTAACATTTTCCTATATGCTTATCATTAAAGTAAGTTTTCTGATCATATTTCTGGCTGTGCCAGGATTTTCTGTTTAATTATTGAAAAAATATTGGGCATGTCCTATGATTTTCACTGTCATTTTTTTCTGTTGATTTGGATAACTAGAAAAAATAGGAATTTTAGTTCAGCTTTCATATTGATGAAGACATTTCTTTGAGTAACAGAAAAACTAAATAAGCTACTAAACAAACTGGGCTAACATAGTCTGAAATCTTCACTAAATAAAATAGAAGCATTAGGACATGCTGGTTAATTTTAGTATATATGTATTTTCTTTAGTCAACATTGTAAATAATAGTAAATTCTCTTCAGATATGTAATTTTCCATTAACTTAATTACCTTTTGCATTTTTCTATGATCTGTTAGAACCTCTCTAGATTGATGTTAATTTTTATGAACCTGTAGAAGTTAGTCAAGCATAAGAAAACTAATTTTAAGGAACACGTTTAAAGGAGACGTGCATGGGGTGTGGTGGACAGATCAGTAGGGAGCAGTTGCAGTTTTTCATAACCATGTATCAGAATGCCAGTCCTTCTCTACTGAATAAATCAAGTCTACAGTGGAGGCCTCAGAGAAGAGACGCATCCTGCTGAGCTGGAAAGGGTAAGTGCAGAGAAAATTATGAGTTTGACTCTTTGCAAGTGAAATCAGTGGTTTACAATGTGCACTTGGTCAAACATAAAGATAAAAATACTTGTTATTTGGGTAACACAAATAGATACTAGTTATTAGCATCAATCTAATGTTAATTTTCTTTTAAAGACAAAGAAAAGCTTTTCTAAATCTGAAATCAAAATTGAGTGCTAATTAAAGAATACCATTTGTAAATGAAATATATATATTTATATATGAGTTTATATACATATAAATTTCTAAATACCCACTATAAATTAGAGTTCTTGTCATAAACTAGAATCTAAGTAGATAAATGAAGAATAAAATGGTACACATAATGAAATATTATTGAGACATTGTATGGCATATTTCTAAGATGTGATAACCAGTTTTCTATTAAAAATAAATCAATTATTATTATTAGATAAGCAGTAACATCAATTCTATTATCACATCAAACTATAGACTGTCAACTAACTTTAGGTATTTAGGCTTCATTATAACATCATAATAAATGCATCCACTTATATATTTCTAGAAAAAGAGGCAAAAGATAAGATACTTGCTATATAAAAAAATAGAGCATTTACTCAATGTCAAAATTATCTTTTCATTCAACAATATTGCTGTTATTTAAAATGAAAGCTTATTAAAATATAAATCCTTTGCAATAGATATGTTGAACATAAGTTCTCTCTGATTTCATGCTGTTTTATTTCCCCTTTCTCTGATCAGCATCATCAGACTTAAGCAGAGTGAAGCTTCTTACATAATATTTCATAGAGTCCAGGTTACCATCACCACCAAATAGCAACAAAAGAGCAACAGCTAACACTTACTGATCTTTTTACTATTTTCCAGTTATAATGTAAATGCTTTACAGTAACTCTTCACTTCTCACAGCAATGTCATAATGCTGCAATTTTCAACCTTTTTATTTACTTATTTATTTTTTAAATATATTTTATTGATTTTTTACAGAGAGGAAGGAAGAGGGACAGAGAGTTAGAAACAACGATGAGAGACATCGATCAGCTGCCTCTTGCATGCCCCTTACTGGGGATGTGCCTGCAACTAAGGTACATGCCCTTGACGGGAATCGAACCTGGGACCTTTCAGTCCGAAGACCGAAGACCAATGCTCTATCCAGTGAGCCAAAGCGGTTTTGGCAATTTTTAACCTTTTTATATCATGGCACACATAAACTATTTACTAAAATTCCATGGGACAATAAAAAAAAATATGTGTGTGTTTTTTTTTTGCCAATCTGACAAAAAAATAGGCATAATTTTGATTCATTATCACTGGATCACTATTGCTGTCTTGGCTATTTATTTATTTTATTTTTTTAACTTAACAATCTAAGGGAAAAGATGTTAGCACCCTTGACTAAGTATTCAGGTATTGCATGTTTTAAAAATTCTTGTGGCACACTGTTTAACATCATTTTCATAAAGTGATTTGTATTGAAACTGTGATTTAGAGAAATGGAGTGAATTGTGAGTTGATCAAGGTCACACAGTCTGACTCCAGAATCACAGTTCAATTCATATCACAGTTGAGCTTTTATTTTGTATTTGTTTCTACTACTGCATAGCAAACTATTACTAAACTTAGTGGTTCTAAAGAATAGTATAATTGATTACTTTTGATGTTGTGAATTGACTGGTGCTATGGACTGAATATTTGTGTCCCTCTAAACTTCATATTTTGAAAACTAACCCAAAATGTGATGGAATTAGGATGTGGGCTTTAGAGAGGTGTTTAGGTAATGAGGATGGAGTTCTCATGAATGGAAAAGTGCTCTTTTAAAATATATTTTATTGATTTTTTACAGAGAAGAAGGGAGAGGGATAGAGAGTTAGACATCAACGAGGGAGAAACATAGGTCAGCTTTCTCCTGCCCACTCCCCACCCGGGATGTGCCCACAACCAAGGTACATGCTGAATAGTTCTCTTCTATAAGAGCCCCCAGTGAGCTGCCTTGTCCCTATATCTTGTGAGGACACAGTGAGATGACTTGTGAAGCAGGAAGCAGGCCCTCATTAGACCCCTAAATCTGTCTTGCCTTGATCTTGTACTTCCTGGCTTCCACAGCTGTAAGAAAGATACTTTTGTTGTTTATAAGCCACTCAGTCTGTTATTCTGCTATAGCAGCCTGAACAGACTAAGACAGCTGGGCTCAGTTGGATAGATCTTCTGCTTCAAACAGTGCCAGCTTGGACTATAGTCTACTGGAGGCTCCACTGGACTGAGATATCTGAAATGGCTTACTACCCATAGCTGGTGATACTGACTGTTGGCTGGACATTCAGCCAAGATTGCCAATAGGAGGGCTTTGATTATCTTTCATACTGCCTCTCTGACAACCTCGGAATTCTCTCTGCATAATGAGTGGGTTCCAAGAGAAAACATTTACAAATTAATTTATTTTATTTTTATAACTTTTGTTATTTTTTCCAACATCATTTATCCCCTCTATGCCTTCTTTCCCCTCTATCCACCCCACTTCTCGCTCTGCCATCACCACACTGTTGTCCATATCCATGAGTTCTCTTTCTCTCTCTCTTTTTTTTTTTTTTGCTTCTTCACTCAATCTTTTCACTCCTTGCCCCAACATCTCCCATATTCACACACACCAGAGCTGAGAGCTGTCTGACTGCTCTGTATCCATGAATCTGTCCCTATTTTGCTTGGTAGTTCAGTATGTTCATTAGATTCCACATATGAGTCAAATCATATGACACTTATCTTTCTCTGACTGGCTCATTTCACTTAACATAATGCTCTCAGATCCAACAATGCTGTTTCAAAGGATAATGTGTGTTTTTTTTTTTTTCTTTTTACAGAAGAGTAGTTTCCATTGTGCAAATCTACCACACCTTTTTATCTACTCATCTGCTGGTGGACACTCGGGCTGCCTGAGGAAACTTTTAAGTATATGAAAGCAAGAGCTGCAGATCTCTTGAGGGCCATACTCATAACTTGCATCACTTCTATTGTGTTCTCTCACCAGGGAAAGTTATGAGTCCAGGCCAGAATCAAAAGAAAGAGAAATACACTCTATTTATTTTGGAAAACATGGCCAAAAATATGCAAATAGCTTAATGTAACATACTACTAAAATATTGTACTAAGGGTCATGTTGACATCAATAAAATATAAATTCAGTAGTTATACTTTAGTATAATGAAGTTAAAATTCCCTTTTAGATATATTTTAAAATATTAACTTCTGGTCTTTATATATCATTTAAATCACAAACAGTGAATATACATAATACCATTATATAAAATAAACTTTTTCATTAAAAAATATTAAATGTAATCTTTGTTGGCTTATTGACTGAAACATATCTGTTATTGGAAAAAAATAGAGATATTTAAAAATATTTTGTCATAATGTTTTGAATTGTTAGCATTATTTTTCTAATCTACTATGTTATTTATATTAAGCCATTTATTTTTTTCTTACTAATAATTTTTACGTTATATTTTGAGAGTCTTTGCAATTAAAATTGACCACATTTTATTTCACATGGTTGTCTTACTTTATCCATCAAAACACCTTGAATGGAGGGAACCAAGATGGCAGCATAAAGTATATACCTGTACGTGCTGCCTCTCGCAACCACACCAAAACTATGACTAAAAAACAAAATTACTATCGCCCAGAACCACGGGAAAGCTGGCAGAGTGAAAGTTATGTAACTAGAAGGAAAGAAAAAAAGTGCATTGAGACCAAGTAGGATGTGCAGAGGTTCAGAAAGGCAGAGGTACAGAGCCACATGCAAATCAGGCTAGTGTGTGCTATTTTTCTCAATTGGGAGAGAATTACAATTTCCTGACTGCTCTGAACTCATTTCTGGTGAGATTCTGGGGACCCAGACTCATACAGGGAGAAACTGGACTGTTGGCTGTTGGGTCGGAAAGAGAGAGTGGCCTTCTTACAGAAGTGCACACAGGAATCATTTTTTACTATGCTGGAGAGCGGGACATGAGTCACTGAAGAGAATGCAGCAAAGAGGGCTGACTGGCAGCCATCACTGTTTGCCACACCCTAGCCTAGTGACTCCCTGAGACCCCATCCCACCCAATTTACAAACCCCACCAAGCTGGGCACAGATGTTTTTGCATATGAATGTCCTGCCCTCTCCCAGCTTAACCTAACAAATTGCAACTGGGTCAGACAACTCCAAAACTTCCAAACTCCAAACAAAGAGGAGAAATCTGCAGATCTCCCTATAGCTCCT
>PVJN01028093.1:0-27517 GCA_004026805.1 Lasiurus borealis | reverse complement strand
GGAAGAATGTACCAGAAAGTTATGCGTACTCTTGACACTTGTGGAATTTTCTATTTTTAAAATCTTGACACTTGTGGGTATTTTCTAGGAAACAGGTGAGATAGACTCTAATGGCATTATAAAACACATACGTTGAAATGATATCCATCACGATAAAATCATAGATCTTATGAAGGAAATTAACATCAGCAATGTTCATATGAAAAGGGTGTTTGACCTTGTCTGATATATTAGGGAAAAATAGCATTTTATTGGAGAATTAAAATCTTAAGAACAAATTGGTGTGGGATGGTTATGAGGGACGGTGTTCAAAACAGAGCAGCGAGTAGAAAGTCCTGTGATGAGAGAGTGCTTGTTTGTTTGAAGATTAAAAAGGTCAGTGTAGCTGGAGCTTTGAGAGTGTAGGGGGTCCTGGTGTGAGATGAGATGAAGAAGTATTTAGGGCCTAGACATGCTGAGCCATATTGCTTATTTAATTGTACCATAAGAGCAAAGAACAAAACTAATTCAAGCCATGGAAGGATTTTACTCAGACATGTAATAATATATCATCAGATTTGCAGGGAAGAGAGTTGATTAATGGGATTTAGAAACATGAAAGAGGAAGGGGAGTCTTGCTATTCCAGAAAGATGTGAGGTTATTTGAACCAGGATGGTAGTGGTAAGGGAAATAGAAGTGAGTGTAGTCATGTATTTAGATGTGGCACTCAGGACTTGATAATGGAGGTAGAAAAGCGAGAGAGTTGTCAAAGATGTTTCTCAGGCCCTGGCTGGTTTGGCTTAGTAGACTGAAACAAGCTGTTGGACTAAAGCAGCAGTTCTCAACCTGTGGGTCGCGACCCCTTTGGGGGTTGAATGACCCTTTCACAGGGGTCACCTAAGACTATTGGAAAACACCTATTTCCCATGGCCTTAGGAACCAACACACTGCTCTTCGGTGTACCAAAATGTAGCAATGTAGTTTACTGTTGTCATATGAAGACTGTTGCCCGTGCTACACCACGATTCAAGACAAAATTTTATTTATTTGTATTTAGAAATAAATATTTCACAACATATAATTACATATTGTTTTTGTGATTAATCCCTATGCTTTAATTATGTTCAATTTGTAACAATGAAAATACATCCTGCCTATCAGATATTTACATTACAGTTCATAACAGTAGCAAAATCACAGCTATGAAGTAGCAACGGAAATCATTTTATGGTTGGGGGTCACCACCCCATGA
The DNA here is from genome assembly GCA_004026805.1 of Lasiurus borealis. Taxonomy (NCBI): domain Eukaryota; kingdom Metazoa; phylum Chordata; class Mammalia; order Chiroptera; family Vespertilionidae; genus Lasiurus; species Lasiurus borealis. Next base: position 26,285 of record PVJN01028093.1, on the reverse strand, counting down.
GGAGCTGTCTTAAAGGGTCGCGGCATTAGGAAGGTTGAGAACCACTGAACTAAAGGATTACAGGTCCAATTCCTGGTCTAGGGCACATATCTCCATGGAAGGCTGATCCCTGGCCTCTCCCTGGTAAGGTCAAGTGTGGGAAGCACCCAATTGATGTGTCTCTCTCCTATCATTGCTTCTCTTTATCTCTCTTCCCCTTCTTCCACTCTCTAAAAATAGGAATAGAACAATATTCTCAGGTGAGGATTTGCAATAAAAAAAATTGGTTTCCCAGGCACTTGGCATGCAGAAAAAGATTAAGAGTAGTGTCACTCATTGAGAAAGGGAGAAATAGAAAACAATTTTAGAGGCTAGCCAGTGATTCCAACTTGGGATGCGTTCAGTTCAACCTGTTTGTAGTTGGTCAAGGGGGTAACTAAAGATATGTGTCTTGAAGCTCAAAGGAGAATTAACAGTCGTAAACATGAAGACAGAGGTTCAAGTTATGGATATAAATAAGGATGTTTTAATTTATTTACTGTATTTTCAGATAAAATGGACTTAAAGGGAATTAAATGCTATTGAGGAAAGTACAGTGTGAAGGGCGAGGCTACCAATATAGGGAGAGGAACAGATTAATTCCTTTGAGTTAAGATGAAAATGGAGATGAAGCATATAGAGCAGCGGTTCTCAACCTGTGGGTCAAGACCCCTTTGGGGGTCGAACGACCCTTTCACAAGGGTCGCCTAAGACTATTGGAAAACACCTGTTTCCCATGATCTTAGAAACCAACAGACTGCTCCTCAGTCTGTAAAGTGTAGCAATGTAGTTTACTGTTGTCATATGAAGACTGTTACCCATGCTACACCACGATTCAAGACAACATTTCATTTATTTGTAATTAGAAATAAATATTTCACAATATATAATACATATTGTTTTTGTGATTAATCACTATGCTTTAATGATGTTCAATTTGTAACAATGAAAATACATCCTGCATATCAGATATTTACATTACAGTTCATAACAGTAGCAAATTACAGTTATGAAGTAGCAATGGAAATAATTTTATGGTTGGGGTCACCACCACATGAGGAGCTGTATTAAAGGGTCGCGGCATTAGGAAGTTTGAGAACCACTAATATAGACAGTGAAGTGTATACTGGAGAAAGTATATCTCTTCTCCTTTAATATGTGAGAGGAAAAGGGGTTCAGGGAAAGAACAAAGTAGGCTAGTGAGCCTTTTAGTGAGACGATAAAGGATCTCTGTTTTATGTTACTTTTTTTTTTTTTTTTGTATTAGACGATAGGAGTAAGGTCAGAAGATGGAGAGTCAGAGTTTTAGGGGAGCACAAAAGTTTAATTGTGGAAAGTGGACAAGACTTGTTGACCAGAAAAGTGTCTGCTTTCCAGAGAGTGTTAAGGCCTCTTTCAACTTGAAGATCATGAGTAAATTGTAGCATCAATTTGCTTTTTTTCTGTGATTTTCTCCAGTAGAATTCAGTTGCTCAAATGGATGCGGAAGGTAGGGAAATATTTGGCTTCATTCAAGGTTGTTATTTTTTAAAATGGGCTTTCTGAGAAATGGAAAGGGAAAGAAGTGATTGGCAAGAGTGTTTTTTTTAAATATATTTTATTAAATTTTTACAGAGAGGAAGGGAGAGGGATAGAAAGTCAGAAGCATCGATGAGAGACATCCATCAGCCGCCTCCTGCACGCCCCACACTGGACATGTGCCCACACTGGTACATGCCCCCGACCGGAATCGAACCTGGGACCTTTCAGTCCGCAGGCCAATGCTCTATTCACTGAGCCAAACTGGTCTCAACAAGAGTGTTTTTGAATTAGTGTGCCAAAGAACCTAAACTGGATAATGAGAGGCTTTATGAAAGGGGAAGGTTATTGGACTGAAAACAAAACAAAATATGGGGATTTATTAGTCTAAGGAGTATAAAGAGGTCAATTGAGTAAGCAATCTGGATTAATAGAAGACTGTGGGCATAAAGACTGGAGTAAGAGGTAAAATGGATTGTAAATGATGAATTAGGAGGAAGCTTTTGTTATAAGAAAGATGAAGGTGGTGTGATTTGGACCACAATGTTGAGTGAGGTGTGGGAGAGAGGGAGATGTGGGATTATTGGTTTTGGACATGGCGCTGTTTCTGGTGGTACTATATTCTAGTCTGTGGCTCTGAGAGTGGGTGTCTGGGATATGTTGAAGGAGATTATTACGGTTATAGGAGCTCAAGAAAAGTTGAGGCCAGTGTTCAGTGAATGACAATAAAAGTAATGAAGAAACTGAGAGACAGGAGCAGGACACAGAGGATGACAGTGTTAGGAGAGAGGAAAATATTACAATCAAATGGCCATGGTTCTCAAGGAGCAGACTTTTTAAAAATATATATTTTATTGAGGTTTTACAGAGAAAGGGAGAGGGATGGAGAGTTAGAAACATCAAAGATAGAGAAACCTTGATCGGCTGCCTCCTGCACACCTCCTACTGGGGATGTGCCCACACCCAAGGCACGTGCCCTTGACAGGAATTAAACCTGGGGCCTTTCAGTTCACAGGCTGACACTCTATCCACTGAGCCAAACCGGTTTTGGCAAGGAGCAGACTTTTTATAGGAGAGTAGGGAAGAGAGTCAGAGACTGACTACCTATCCCATTTGTTCTTCTTGATCACCTAGGAAGATGGAAGCTTGATTGGGCCCCATGACTGAGTTCTGGTCATGCGTATACAAAAAGAAGTGATGTTGTCAGTCTTTCAGTAAGATGAATAAATAGCCAGTAAATCTTTTCTTTGACTTCTTCCCTCCATTTGCCTCAGGTGAATGTTGTCAGAATTAACTTGAAACTGCAAAATGTAAGGGCCAAAAAAAAAAAAAAAGGAAACAGACTAATTTAAAAAATATATATTTTATTGAATTTTTACAGAAAGGAAGGGAGAGGGATAGAAAGTCAGAAACATCAATGAGAGAGAGACGTTCATCAGCCGCCTCCTTCACGCCCCCCACTGGAGATGTGCCCGCAAACAAGGTACATGCCCCTGACCAGAATCAAACCTGGGACCTTTCAGTACGCAGGCCAATGCTCTATCCACTGAGCCAAACCAGTCTCGACCAGACTAATTTTTGAGGCTCTTCTCAGGTGAGAAATATTCTAAGTGTATTTATTAGACAAGGGAGTGAGGTGGTTAAGAATAAAAAGCCTCCAAAGGGAGGGGGTGAAGGCCTGTGTAGACCAGTGGGCAAGACGCGTCTTGCGGAGAGCCAGACCATTAACCCTGGAAGGAAGACTTTCACTGTATCTGGAAGATTTGAGACAGGTATTAATTTTTATGTCCCTTCCCTACGATAAGAGAAAACTCAATTTTTCCAACCTTCTTTGCAATTCGGTAAGAGTCATCCTATGATTAGTTACGGTTAAGTAAATGTGGGCAGAAATGATGTAGGCTGTCTCCATGCCTGGATTCTCAAATTTATTGAAAACGCCTTGGTCCATTTATTATCTCTCCTCTCAGGTTTTTTTTTTTTAATTTATTTTATTTTGTTTTTGGATGAAAAAAGGATTCTGAGATAATCCAGGCATGTGATGGAAGAAGACAGGATCTGTGAGTCACCACTTAGTTGAAAGCTGCCGGGAAATCTTAACTTTCATAGATGAACATTGCATGAGTGAGAACTAAGCTTCTATGAAGTCACTGGAGGGTTGAAGACTGACTCAACAGCTGGTAGCTTTGATCTTGAGCGGAAGTGGATTGCTATCACAAAATTAAAACTCCTACAAATATATGGCGCCGCCTTAATAGCAGGGAAGTAATCAGGGAGGACATATATGATATTAGCAATGTGGACCAAGGCAACTCATGTTATGGTAAAACATTTGGAGAATTGTCACTTTGGGTAACATTTAGGAGGCAGATGATTTGTCTAACTGATCTGGCATGTCTAGTGTAAGATATTTGAAAAAAAAATCATGTGATTAATGTGAGTTGGCTGTTACTGCACTTGACAAACTGTTATAAGGAAGGAATGGCATAATGAAAAATTGACTGGTTTTCTAGCAGAAAGGAAAGGGAAAAAATGGAGACCAAAATGGTGGGCCTTGTAGGGTTACAAAAGCCTCTTTCTAGGCTCCAAATAGTAATAAATGGGACTTAACATGTTTTGAGTGTCAACATTCAGTTTCGCTTTTCATTTTGCCAAAATGGCTCAGGGTGAAGATGAAAAAGAGCAAATGGTCTGCATTCATATTTAATTCAAGAGACCATCAAGGTAATAGTTATAAACATGGAAAAAGTCACAGCTGAAGAATTATACAAAGAACTTTGAATGTAGTTATTGGGCTGTGAATTTACTAGGAAATGACAAAGTCTGAGCCTAATAAGTTTTGAAAAAAAAAAAAAAGTATTACCAGGGAAACCTGAAAATCTTAAACTCTTTAATACTAAGATATTAAGACAACTTCCAGCCCCTTCATTTTCCATAATCAAGAGGCTGCCTTTAAGCGTGTTTTGGCTCAAGGAAGTCATACTTATCCTTATTTATGATTAGAGGCCTAGTGCACAAATTTGTGCATGTGTGTGGTCTAGCTGCATGGCCCCAATTGGCATATCAGTGATGGCCTTTCCCAAGGAGGAGAAGGTGGGAGGCTGGCTGGGGGAGGGGCTGCGGACTATTGGCTGGCGGGCCCTGCCCCCAATTGGGGTGGGCAGCTGATTAGGTGTGGAGTTGGCTTTGGGGAGGGACTGCGGGTGGTAGGCCTGCTGGCCCTGGCCCAGAATGTGGCCAGGGGAGGGGCCATGAGAGGTTGGCTAGCAGACCTATTAGGGATGGAGCTGGCTAGAGGGACAGGCTGCAGGCCAATCTGAATGGTGGGGCCCCATCTGGGATGGGGCTGGCCAGGAGGAGGGGCTGCAGGCAGTTGGCCAGCTGGACCCAACCCCTACTGGGATAAGGTGGGCAATCAGGGGCTGGGTTAGCTGGGGGGAAGGGCTGAAGGAGGTTGGCTGGCTGGCCCTGCCTCCTATTGGAGTGGGGACAGTGATCAAGTTTGGAGCTGGCCAGGGGGAAGGGCCATGAGGGGGTGGGGAGGTTGGTCTCCGGCCTTACCCCCATATCAGAGTGGGACAGGCCAATCAGGGACAGGGAGGCTGGAGGGAGGGGCCCTGGTAGGTTGGTTGGTCGGCCCCACCCCCTGATCAGGGTTCTTTGGCCACAGGGGGCGTCATAGCGACCCGTCATTTCGGCCTTGTGGTTGCTGGCTTTTCATATGTGTCCATGTAGGCTAACAGGAAGGAAAGCATTCCCAAGACAAGGACCTAAGGTCATGGAGAGCTCTGACCAAAATTGATCCTTCCAAGGACTAGAACCAGTTCATGGAATCTCCACTACCTCTCAGCAAGGATAGTCCCCAAGGTCTGCTTTCCTGGATTTCAAAATGTTATGACTGCTGTCTGTCTCCCATTCTCCCTCTACCCTGGCTTTTGTTGTTGTTTGTTTCAAGATGTGGATGATTTTTCATTCTCAGCATCGTAGATTGAAGTGAAGCATATGTCTTATCTGTATGAAAAAGCCACACAGAGAAGACTGCAAATCACCCGAAGAACCTGATTTTGAGCTATAAATAGTGGCCAGGAAGTAATATGGCTTGTACCTCTTAGAAATAAAGAGTATTCTCTGTGCTGAAGAAAGGATAAAATGATTATTGAAGAACATTGAGTTGTGACAGATACTAGTCTTATTTCTTCTTGGGATTGCCAGAAGTCTATATTTTGAAGCCTCTATTTCAGCTAAGTTAGTGCCACATGACTGAGTTATGGCTGATGGGGTGTGAGCAGAAGTAACATGACTCTTTCTGGCTGAGGTGAGGAAGTATATGGTGTGTATTGTCTCAATATTTTTTTCCTCCCCTTGCTGGCTGAGTGATGCCAAGATGATTGTAATGTCAAAAGATGGGGGGCCGAGATTGGTTTGGCTCAGTGGATAGAGCGTTGGCCTGCGGACTGAAAGGTCCCAGGTTCGATTCCGGTCGGGGACATGTACCTTGCTTGCAAGCACATCTCCAGTGTGGAGCGTGCAGGAGGCGGCTGATCTATGTCTCTCTCTCATTGATGTTTCTGACTTTCTATCCCTCTCCCTTACTCTCTGTAAAAAATCAATAAAATATATTTTAAAAAAAGTGAGATTGAAATGCTCTTCCACCTGGGAAGGATCAGAAATGCTTAATGGAAGCAGTGAATACATTTGAGATCAGCCTGGAAGGATGAGTATGAAGAGTGCAAGGGCCTCAGTGGAGACACAGTGAGAAGACATGTGCTGGCATGTTCTATGAACACATTCCCTGTGTGGTCTGGACAATGGAAGTTTTGGTAGCTAAGCCAGAGGAGAAGTTGGTGCCTGATGATGGAAGGATTTCAACAATGGACTGAGGAATTGGAGTATATTTTGTTGAGTTTGAGCATCGTAGTTATAATCAAGACTAGACCTAGAAAGAATGTGAAGACACTGAGAAATATACAGGGTTGATGCGAGGGAATCCTAGATACTGGAGGCGGGAAAGAACATATGGAATGAATACAACTGATTAGACTTGGCAGCTGGTGTAGGTGACAGCAGGAACCCCAATCAAACCTATAATGTTAGGGTTGAATGACTGGGGTTTTGAAGGAAAGAAATCATGCCATTTCATTGGGGGCAGACTGAGTTGGAACAGTCAGGGTGCTATTTAGATGCTGATTGAGTAATTTGTAAGAACACAACTGGAGCTCGTGAGAAAGGCTGAGATTTGAATTTGAGAATCATCTATGTAACTGATTGAGGCAGGCGATCAAGGGCCAAAGTGAAAGAGAAAATAAGCGCTATTAATGCCATAAACAATTAAAATCAATTCGTGGAAATATAACTAATACCGTATAAGACAAGTTTTTAACCCAGAAAAATCTCAAAAGTCGGGGGTCGTCTTATACCCTGGGTGTCATCTTATAGGGCGGTATATCCCAAACTCTGTATTTTAACTGAAAAAGTTGGGGGTTGTCTTATACGCCCAGTCATCTTATATGCCAGAAAATATGGTAGTTGTAATGGAACATACAACAATTGCAACCATGACACTGTGTACATCTCTTGAGCCTGGGGAATATGTTTTGTTAACCATCATATCTCCAGTCTCTGCACAGCTCCTGGCACACAGTAGGCATTTGGTAAATGTGTTCTTTAATGTGCATAATGCTTTACTATTTTATGTTCCATGATTAGTATCCTAACATCGCACATCCTAACTTTGTAACTTATACCATAAAATACTATGCAACAACAATGAAAATTTTATAGCTATAAAGAATGCATTTTTCCCCTATACATTAAGAAGGAGTCATATTTTCATCACACACTCTCCTGCAGTTGATGAGCCACCTTCTCCCATTTATTCCAGCTCTAGTATTTCAGGCACATTTCACAATGGTTATCAAAGTGGGGGGTGAGGTGCGGGGGGCGCGCTCAGAGAGAAAGAGAAGTAGAGTTGGGCTCACTTCAAAGAATGTGACTTCTGTCACTTTGCAGACCAACATGTGTTAGAAAATTAGTGCTGTAATGTAGTTTGCACTTCTGTAGTTGTACTACAGAGGCTCCCACATGGTGTAACAGTGCAGTTTTTCCAGAAAAATCGCTGAATTATATCAACCTCCCAGGCATATTGAGGGGTCAATGAGGTAAATCTCATGCACAAAGTGCAAACCTGGGTGACGGCATCTTTCCCTCCTCATCACCAGAAACAGGTTCTATGAGGACATGGATTCCTGTCTTGTTTTTCATTGTTCTTACTGTAGAATTGCCATCACCTAGAGCAGTGGTTCTAAACCTGTGGGTTGCGACCCCTTTGGGGGTCAAACGACACTTTCACAGGGGTCTCCTAAAACCATTGGAAAGCACAGGCATTTACATTATAATTCATAACAACAGCAAAATTACAGTTAGGACGTATGGTTGGGTCACCACAACATGAGGAACTGTATTAAAGGGTCGCGGCATTAGAAAGGTTGAGAACCACTGACTAGAGGCACAACTTTCAAAGAGAAGGTTCTCCACAGATGTCTGCTACAACAGTACACCCTTGCATTGTCTGCATTTGACTTTTAAATCCTTCCTTCTACCTGGTGAGAGGCTAATGGAAGTCAGGGAAGTGGTTGGGTTTGTTATGTGAAAACAGATTCTTGGCATATCTCTGCACTCTGGGTTAAATGAGGGAGAAATATTGACAGAATAAGCATAGATGGTATCAAAGCAATGGAGGAGAACTCAGCTGATGTAATGTCACGGCATCCAAGGGAAGCCAACATTTCAAAAAGAGGCCCTCAATAATGAATATTCAGGGAATAATCAAGAACAAGCTGCTAGATTTGTTGATGGGGGAATAATGATGAATTTTGAGAGAGCACTAGAATGATGAGACAAATCACATGGATCCCTAAGATGTTCGGAAGTAATAGTGATTGAAAATTGAATCCTCTGGTTCATGGTTGTCTGTATGTGGGTTGGATCCCATATGTTTAGTTCTAGTATTTCTTGGCACACAATAAATGGTATTGCTATTCTTTAAATATTATTGTAATTACTATTTTAAAATGTCTTTCTTCTAGTATAAAAGTGAGAAAATATATTATACATTGTTCAAATATTCTTTGTGATCTTTCATAGCTTTAAGCATAATGCTGAATGCACAATATACTTTTAATAAATAGTATTGTTTCCACTTATTACATTAATATTCTATGTTCTGATCCCCCTCTGCTTGACATTTGTGATAATACTACCTCTGTTACAAAATAATGGATAAATTATATTTAAAATATGTGGAAATGACAAGTTTATACCTATAGCGAGTAACAAAAAGTGTTGTAATAGTTTAGGAATAGTATACAATAAAATAAAATTTATTTGTGAATCTTTATATGACTTGTGGAGCACCTTAACTTTTCACAGAAACCCCATGAAGAAGCAAGATATGATGTTATTACTTTCAGAAAAGGACAGAAAGCTTATGTTTAAATTTAGGCTTGAGTTCAGAGAACTGCCATTGCCATTTATTATTTGTATGACTTTAGTCAATTCAGTATCTCCAGTTTAAGTTTCTTCACCTGTAAAATAATTGTGTCAGCCTCACAGACTTATTAAGACAATTAAATGAGATAATCAAGTGCTAAAAATATTACCTTTCCATATTTATTTCTATTGCCATGCTACCTACAAGCTGATATAGGCATAAACCAAGCAGGGATTGGTTTAAATAAAATATAGAAACAAAAAGAATATGTACTTGGCAAATATAATAGCTGAGATTAAACTCAATCCTTTGGATGCTTAAAAGCATTTTTTTTTGTGCCTTCAATCATCAGATATTTGCGAGTGTTAACATTTAGTATATCCTTTATTTATTCCATATGACATTTGAGTTTTGGGTCACTAAACTTACTAAAAATATTTAAGTAACTATTCTGTTAAAAAGCTAATACAAAGGTTAAATCTCTTCGATGGTAGATTTCCACTTTCTTAATAATAGCATATAGAAATTACTCAAAAGTTCCTTTTTATGACACAGTATCTCAGAAAGTGAGAGCACATAATGAGAATGTATTCACAGTATTAATTTAATAATTCTGAGTGAAGATCTTCACATTTTTAATTATTTAATGATGTCATTTCAATATTATCTGTCCTCTATGAATATTTCATGTTCATCAAAAATTTCCTCAAAAATAAAAATAACCTGTACCTTTATTAAAGAAGACACTATCAGTAATAGCACTGAAATGCCATTTAACTGGATTAGGCATGGGAAATTGTTTTTCATCCAGTAGTTCCAAACAATCATCTAACATTTGTATAAGAGTACACAGACATGTTAACAAAGGGAATCTTGGAACTAGAGCTTGAATAAGGAAATGGAGCTGAAAATAAGCTCTGTCTTATTATGAGATGTTCTTCAGAAACATGTGGGAGCCGAAACCGGTTTGGCTCAGTGGATAGAGTGTCGGTCTGTGGACTGAGGGGTCCCGGGTTCGATTCCGCTTGAGGGCATGTATCCTGGTTACGGGCATATCCCCAGTGGGGGACGTGCAGGAGACGGCTGATCGATGTGGCTGATCAATGTCTCTCTCTCATCAATGTTTCTAACTCTCTATCCCTCTCCCTTTCTCTATGTAGAAAATTAATAAAATATATTAAAAAAAATACATGTGGGAGAATCACTAAAAGTCAAAGCTGAGCCGTCTCCATCGATATGACCTGTTTAAACAATATGTGTTATGGACTGACTTGTGTTCACATGCGTATGTTGAAGCCCTCACCCAAAATGGTATGGTACTTGTTGATTGGGCCTTTAAAGACACAATTCAGTTTAAATGGCATCCTTATGAAAAAAGGAAGAGACACAAGGGATATTAACACACAGAGAAGTGTCCATGTGAAGACACAGCAATCACGTGGACATCTGCAAGCGAAGGAGGGACGTCTCAGAAGAAATGAACCATGATGGCACCTTAATCTTAAAGTTGTGAGAAAATAAATTTCTGCTCTTTAAGCCACCCAGTCAGTGGTATTTTGTTATGTCCCAAGAAAACTAATATATGTTTTCATGAGGAGACAAATAAAACATATAATGTTGATACTGCTAGTCTCAATATGCAGGTGAGAAGGTTGGTGGAATTAAATAACTTCTTTTATTCAAAGAGACGAAAAGTAATTCATAGGAGATGGTAACACAGATTACTTTTTATTTTACTTTTTAATTTATTAAATTTATTGGGGTGACATTGGTCAACATGAACATATAGGTCTAAGGTGTGGGTTTCCATGTTATAAGATCTGTATATTGTATAATGTGCCCACCACCCAAAGTTAAATCTTCTCCTGTCACCCTTCTCCCATCTCTTCCTTCTGGCAACCACCGCACTGCTGTTTGTGTTCAAGAGTTTCAGTTTTATGTCCAATGTAGAAGTGAAATAATATGGATTTTAGCTTTCTCTGACTGACTTATTTCAATTAGCATAATGTCCTCAAGGTCCATCCATGTTGTTGCAAACGGCGTTATGTCATCCTTTCTTATGGCTGAATAGTATTCATTGTGTATATATATTTCATCTTCTTTATTCAGTTCTCTATCACAGGACACTTTGGTTGTTTCTATGTGTTGTCCACCATGACTAATGCTGCAATGAATGTAGGGGTGCATATCAGATTATTATTTTTTTAGTATTTTATTGATTTTTTACAGAGAGGAAAGGAAAAGGATAGAGTTAGAAACATCAATGGGAGAGAAACATCGATCAGCTGCCCTCTGCGCACCGCCTACTGGGTAGGTGTCCGCAATCAAGGTACATGCCCCTGCCTGGAATCGAACCTGTAATCCCTCAGTCCATGGGTCAGCGCTCTATCCACTGAGCCAAATCAGTTTCGGCCATATCAGATTATTTTTTTAATTAAAATGATGACCTTGCCTTTATGCCATAATGTCTCTGTATTTTTCTGTGACCTGTAATTTTTGTCTCTCTCTCTTTCTCCTCTTTTTCTCTTATTCTCTCTCTTGGGTCTCCTACTCTGCTATAGGTCTTGGTCATACATTGTCTTTACTTAGGAAATACAGCGTCTCACACTAAATTTCTCCTTCCACTTTAAAGAGTATGAGAGACCAAGAGGTACAGGATAGTCAGGAAGGACTTTTTTATACTTTTGATTATTTACTGAGGACAACTTGGCATTAGCTCAACCTATAACCCATTTTTTTCTGCCTCTAACCGTTTTGCTTTCAATTACTATTTTACCTTGGCAGCAAAGTCAAAAACTTTAACCGTATTAGTCTCATTGTTAACTTAATTAAAATCCAGCCTCTAATTACATCAGAAAATAACCAACTGCTTCTCTGGCTGAGAAACTAAGACAAACGTTGGAAACCATTGAGAGAGGGCCATTGGGGAGCTTTTGAAGGTTATCAGAGTAATTCAGGGGTTAGGATTCTGTTTTATGAATGGAAAATAAAACAATAGTGGGTGTGCTGACCTTCTGTCTTTCTACTCTATTCTCTTTTCCATTAACCATTATCTTCCTTCTTCTGCCCTCCTCTTCCCTCTCCTCTTCCTTTCCTGCAAGGGCATTCTTTCTTTGGAAAACTGTTTAGTTGTTTCTAAAGAGGCTCTCGGGAATGTATGACATTGATTAATTACAGGTGTGCAACCTTAGGAATTTTTTCCAAAATTGTATGTTGTTTTTGTACTAGAGAAATTTTATGTGAATGGTTCAAATCCTTCCACTGATTGAGATAGTGTTTAAATGTATTATCTCTTTTACTACTTGTAACAACCAAAAGAACGGTTGAATGGATTATTCCCATTTATCAGATGTAGAAATTGTGTTCTGAAGAGGTTAAATTACTTCTCAGAGACCACACAGCTTATAAAGCAGAAACTTAATACCCTAAATCTATAGATTGTACTTTTCACCACTTCTCTATACTACAAATTGAGTGTCTATATCTTAATGTAATTTATAATGCCTTTTTTAGAAAATGAGAAAGTAAATTCCCCTCCTGAAATATGCAATAAACAATATATATTTTACAGATTACATTATTTAAAATGGAATGCATCTGTTTGCTTTAGAAGTCTGGTAATCCTAACTTCTTAGATATGGGTGAAATCTGGATATGTGAGAAGCAATAGGGATGCTAGATTATCACATCTAAAAAACAGAAAATGGTAAATTTACTTCTATGATTAGTGCTTGACCCATATTTTATAGACAGGTGTGTATGTGCATGTGTATGTCTTTTGATAGTTGAAGTAAGGAGAGATTATGGTGAATGTTTAAGAACATAGGCTTTGGAGTAAAAATGTTTGAGTTAGGCCAGTAGTAACCTTGTACCTTGCACAGACTACTTATTCATTTAATTTTGTTTCTAAACTTGAAAATGAGGAGAATACTAATACTTGCCATATTGAGTTCTTGTGACATTAAGTGGTAAGATACATGTACAATAGTTAATACCTGTCACATGGTAATTACTCATTAATAGCTGGCTATTTTTCTCCCCATATCCCTTTAGAGCTGTATTATTTATTTTGTGAGAAGGATGGATAACAAGCTAAGTTTTCATGACAGTAAAGGATTGTCGTACGTAAGGTAGATGTATGTTTCAGATGCACTGAAAGTAATAATTTTAGCAGTGTCTTCTATTGGCCAGCAATTGGTTGTCAGACGTTAGCAGTTGTTTTTTTTTTTTTGCAAAGATCATTTCAAACTTTAGATGTCAAAAATTAGAAAACAATCAGTTCAGATAGTTAGAAAGAAACCTACAAAGCAGCATATTGCAGCACTTCAAGGTGGTGTCTACTAAAGAAAGGTGATATTCCAACTGAGGATTCATAATATAGTCAATTGTTTCTTCCAGATGTCTCCTGAACTGCTACTCTGTCTACACACACACCCACACACCCACACACACACTCAGAGAAAAATGCACAGAAAAATGATTTGTAAGTGGAAATAAAGACTTGTGTTTATTAGAGATCCAAAGGCAGATAGAGGAATGAGAAAGCTTAACAGTGAAATATGGAAGGTTTCAGGTATGCTGTGATAAGGCTGTAGCTGGGGAATCCATTGAGCTTGGTTAAAGGCATATACTTTGCTTTCTCTGGTTGGTCCTAAGTTGGAGGTGGGAAAAACAATTAGGAAAGCTGTCAGTGATCAAGTTTGAGACATTTGGAGCTGACAGGGATTATTGTTTGGCTTCCTGCATTTTTGCTAGAGATTCTCCGACCTTACAAGTCTGACTAGTAGATAGTTGTTATGTCCCTGGGATGGTTGCCACCAATTGTGCACCAGAGTTCTATTTTTATATGTGATCTGGCTATTGTCCACTTGTATATTCAGTCTCTCACCATTTTTAATATAATATATTGTATTTCAGATCTCTCAATCCCACTATCAAGACCTATATTTTATTGTAGAGTGAACTAATTTAATTTTTTACAATTAGAAAAATGTATATTAACTACTATATATCCAATTCCCCAATAATTAATGTTAATGGTTTCAGTTATTGCATATAAAGAATGCCTTTTATGTGGCAGGTTTTGATGGTTCCTTTAAGTTAATGATGACATGCATCTCAGAGAACCTAGGATTAGACATGATGTGGGTCTAGATGTCCTATTTGCTTAACCATGCCCCAGGAATGAAGTAATCATATATCATTTCATGGTCTTTGACCCATTAAATCATAGAGAACCATTACACAAATGGAGAGAAATTCATGTTTAAAATGTATAATGCTCAAAGTTAAACAAGTGTTTAAAAAATGTAAGTGATTCTGTATTTCAAACTGCAGTAATTAAGTGTCTGTAGAGACTGTAATTATTTGAATTTAAAATTAATATTGCAGATATTAAATTACTGCTTATTTCAAATGAATTTTAGTGGCTAAATCAAATGCAATTGAATTCAGTTGGATGTTCTCAATGCACTATATTGTTTTTATTACTGGAAATTAATTTAAATTTGTATTGCATAATTTGCCTGTGTATACAAAGTTAAATTTATAATTGCTATTAACTAACAGCTCAAGAAACCTCATGAATGCAAAATTTAAAATGATTTGTATTTACGCAGTCCCCAAGTAAAACTCTCATATATGTTAATTATGTACAAATTTTTCTAGTATTTGCTATCTTTATATATGGAAGTCATTAGTATTTGTTTTGAATGATTAATGACATTAGTTTCCTGAGAATTGATTATTCTAGCTTAAAAGTATTTAGATTGAGAAGTTAGTGAGTCTTGAATTTACTTCTTTATTTTGTAAGTTCTATAATGTGAGTTTTTCTCCCATAGATACTATGTTGAAACTAAATTGTGGGCATGTATGTGTGTGTGCACACTTAAATGGGGTTGTGTATATGTAGTTTATATTTTATGCTGACATAATCTTTGATCACATGCAGAAAATAAAGCATAGTTTAGGGATACATTAATAGAAGCTATTTCTTAATTTTGGATCCAAGTTATTCTGGAAACCAAGACTGAATATAAATTGTAATTTGCATGTTTCTCTTTTATTAGTATAGAAGAAGTTAGGGGCAATTAGGTGGGCAGGTGAGCAGTTAGGAGCCAGCAGTTCTGGATTGTGAGAGGGAAGTCTGACTGCTGGTTATCTCCTGAGGGGTCCTAGATTAGAGAGGGTGCAGGCTGGGCTGAGGAACACCCTTTACCCCCATTACCACATCCCCATGCATGAATTTCCAGCACTGAGCCACTAGTATATATATAATCTGTTGAGAAGACATTAAATCTATAAAATAAAAATCCATGGAAGGCCCTGACTGGTTTGGTTCAGTGGATAGAGTGTTGGCCTGCGGACTGAAGGATCCCAGGTTCAATTCTGATCAAGGCCATGTATCTTGATTGTGGGCACATCCCCAGTGGGGCGTGTGCAGGAGGCAGCTGAATTGATGTTTCTTTCTCATTGATATTTCTAATTCTCTGTCCCTCTCCTTTCCTCTCTGTAAAAAAAAAATCAATAAAATATATTTAAAAATTTTCATGGAAGGACTGGGGATGGGTCAGGAATGGAGTGGAAAGAGTCAATGGGGAAAAAAGTGAGACATGTCTAATACTTTAAACAATAAAGATAAATTTCAAAACAATTCAGCAAGTAGTTTAGTTATAAATACAAATATTAATATTAATATAGAACCACCTTGTATTTTTTCCTGCTATTTCTAAAACCTCTGAATTAGGGCAATGCAATGAAGCTCTCTTAGCCTGGAATAGCATACGACTATGCGTTTGTCCAAGTCCTGAGTTATCATTCTTTTCTGAGCTCTGTCTTGGTTGGCAGTCATCCTTTCATTTCTCTTTGCACTCCTTCCCAGTCTCAAATGGACCAGCCACTAATCTCAATGATAATATGTTACTTTCACATTATTCTTCCCCTATAATCATTCAAAATTGAAACATTCTGATTCAGAAGTCATTAATTACACTTTTATTAGTTTACTGCTTTCATCGTCGCTTGTTATTACAGTGATTCATGGTATTTAAAATCCCCTCCAGTTAACATTTGCTTTCCATAGCTTTTGCTACTGCTTAGGGATTCCTTGTCTCTTGGAGCTGCTGCAATAAACAGCCATCATATTGCAGCTACTCATTTTCTAAAAATGAACAATTTCTGATTTAAGTGCTAGTACAAAGTTTTTATAACTTCGAAGTCTTATTACATAATGGGTCTCTCTCTCTCTCTCTCTCTCTCTCTCTCTCTCTCTCTCTCTCTCTCTCTCTCTCTCTTTGTGTGTGTGTGGTCAACCCCATGGTTGACATCTGGAGTTTATGTGTCTGCCCTCCGTTTACCTATTGAGCATTGTGGTGTAACTATGTCATATATTATTTATGCATCTTCACATGTCAAATGGCACTTTCTTTTTTTTAAATTTTAATAAATCTTTATTGTTCGGATTATTACAATTGTTCCTCTTTTTTCCCCCCATATCTCCCCTCTACCTGGTTCCCACCCCACCCTCTGCCCTTATCTTCCCCGCATTGACCTCAGCCATAGGTGTACGATTTTTGTCCAGTCTCTCCCTGCACACCCCCTCACCTCTTTCCCCCTGAGAATTGTCAGTCCACTCCCTTTCTATATCCCTAATTCTATTCTATTCACCAGTTTATTCTATTCATCAGATTTTCCATTCACTTGATTTTCAGATTCTCTTGTTGATAGATATATGGAAATAGAACAACTAATTTACAAGAAAGTCAAGGGAACTAATATTTGTTGAGCATTTATGGCTCACCAGATGCTATATTAACATCCCCATTTCTACAATTTCTTAGGATAACCCTATAAAGGTACTGTCATCAGACATATAATGATTGATCAAGATCACCCAGCTATTACACTATAAAGCCTAAATTAATATCCTAGACCCATGGTCGGCAGACTGTGGCTCACAAGCCACATGCGGCTCTTTGCCCCTTGAGTGTGGCTCTTTCACAAAATACCACAATCTGGGGCGAGTCTATTTTGAAGAAGTGGCGTTAGAAGAAGTTTAAGTTTAAAAAATTTGGCTCTCAAAAGAAATTGCAATCGTTGTACTGTTGATATTTGGCTCGGTTGACTGATAAGTTTGCTGGCCACTGTCCTAGACTGTCCCAAAGCTTATGATTTTTCAAAGCATTAAATTATGTATAAGGGCAATATTGTCAGTCTTCTTATGCCACAAATACCTTGAAAGGCAGGGATGTGGAAGTTTAGGAAGACAGATCCCAGAGATGTCAAGTTGTAGGCTCAGAAGAGATTTTTAGAGATCATTCCTTTCACTTTACGCAGAACCACAGTAAATCACCTGAAATGGCTGAGATTGAATCCTGTTTATAAATATCTCTTTGAAAGGGGATTTGAGAGCATTCACTTGGCAACATATTCAATTGTTGGAAAGTCCCCACTTTATCAATTTGCAATTAATATGTCAATAGGATTCTTCAGTTAAGTCTCCATAATATGCAGCACTCCTAAAATACAGTCTTCTTTCAGAGACAATTTAATAGAGTTGGGCGAGAAGACAAATAAATGAAGTTGAGAACTGGTGAGTCAGTGCACAGGCTAAGTCCCAACTAAACAATAAAGGATTGCAGAGGATGAAGAGGTGCCTCCATGAGGAGATGGAATAGATGAATTCCATAAGGTTTCAGAAATAAGGATTTAAAATACAATTTAAAAAAGGGAGATGAATCCTTTCTTCAAATTCAAAGGTAACTCCTTGGATATAAGACACAGCCAGCCAGACCACTACCTTAGATGTCCGTGTGGTAATCATTGGCTACTGGAATATATTTTCTTGAGGGTGGGGTCTGGTACCTTGCCTGGGTTCAACTCCTGGCTTCACCACTACTATATTGATAAAATGGGCAAATTATATAAGTCTTATATACTTCAGTTGCCTCATCTGTAAAATGGTGGCTTCATACTACCTTTTTCATATGCCTATTGTGAAGATCGAGTGATGACACTCAAGTTGTTTACAGTAGCAGGAGGAGGAGGAGGGCAGGAGGGGGAGGGGAAGGAGAAAATGATGGTGATTATCCAAGTACCCATTGGAATGATTACAGCTGGGCACTGCCACCTCCCTCGTCATGTGCAGAAGGATGTGTAAAATACTTGAAGACTCCACCTCCCTAACACGTCTTACTTGGAAGGAAGCAGAGAGAAATGCACTATTCCAACCCCTAATACAGTGTGAGAACCACACTGCACTCCCTTGGCTAACTTCATTGTGTGCCACACTAGTCACTACCCATGGAGCTCTGCTGCCTTATTTCTTCTGTGCAACGATCTGGAAGCTAGTTCTGAGTCTGAGCCCCTTCCCTGGTCCATGCCAGCTTTTTTTGCTAGGGACTTAGATCCTGATTGTAGCCACCCTCACACTGAACTGTCATCAATAGAAAATTTTTATTCTTATTCAATGCCAAGAACTGCTGCTTAAAACCCCAGTGTGGCACTTTACGAGCATCCAGATTCCACTTACATTTCACTCTTTTGAACAGTTCCCCAGCTTAAATGTGGTTTTATGCCATCTTCTGCAGAGAGTATTATTTGACTTGGATTTTATTATATTTTGCACCAGATGGATGGGGATGACCCCTGATTCAGTTGACCTTTCTGTGCCCTTAAAAGTAATCACCACTTAGCCTCTTGATCACAAGATCAGAAGTGTCTGGCTTGTAATAGAAATGTCACTGATTCTTTACTCTGATTAGACTTTCCTATATTCTAATATATAATGTATGATATATAACATTTAACATATAGTATCTTTATATATAAAAGGCTAAGCAACCATTGTATCCAAAATAACCAAATTGACGATGGAACAAGCTGTGTGGGGTGACCAGGCTGACTGGGGGGTTAGTGAGGGGCAACCAAATGACCAAACAGTAGGCTGTGTGGTGCGACCAGGCCCACAGGGGAATGGGGAGGATTGGGAGTGACCAGGCCAGCCTGGGAGGAGGGGGCAGTGAGAGTGACCAGGCTGGCAGGGGGACATTTAGGGGTGATCAGGTCAATGGGGGAGCAGTTGGGGTAACCTGGCCAGCAGGGGGGCACTAAGGGTGACCAGGCTGCCTAGGGGGTCATTAAGTGCAACCAGGCTGGTGGTAGGGGGCAATTGGGGGTGACCAAATCAGCAGAGGGATCAGTTAGTGGCGATCAGGCAGGCAGACAGTTAGGAGCCAGTGGTCCAGGATTGTGAGAGGGATGTCCAACTGTGTGGATTGACCTAAACCAGCAGTTGGACCTCTCCTGAGGGGTCCTGGATTGGGGAAGGTGCAGGCTGGGCTGAGGGATCCCCACCTCTCCTCATGAATTTCATGCACCAGGCCTCTAGTATGGTATATAATACATAATAATATATAACATATATAATTTGTACAGTTATAGTGCACACATCTATATAATTGACATAACTGAACACTTGAACTCTTAGCTTATGCCTAAGATGACAATTAATATGATATCACTATCCTCACATTTTTGATGTACCTTATGGATTTCTTTTCTTTGTATTTTTCCAATACTCTTTGGAATAGTTGCATATACCTAAGAAATTAATAATAGCTTGTGAAGTTAAAACAGTACCCTGCCTTATGATTGTCTATTAATAGGACTAGTGACCCGGTGCATAGATTCATGAACGTTGGAAGGAAATTAATTAGCAGGTGGCTGGTGGGGTAAGATGGGCCAGACACATCCTGGAGCCAACCTCCTACCCTCCCTCCCTGGCCTGCTGCCCCTGGGGCGGGGTGGTGCTGCAGCTCAAAGGGCATTTGTGGAGTGAGCAGGGTCTCTCTGGCAGGTGGGGTCCCTCGGCCTGGCCTGCGGGGATTTGGCCAACACTGGCTCTCTGACATCATCCCCTGAGGAGTCCTGGGGTACAAGAGGGCACTCTGTAGAGTTGCTGTCATACAGGATGTGGAACACAAATGCAAGTGTGCAGTAAACCAGATTTGGGGCCAACAGTGCCATAGGAACAACATAACCCATGGGTGAAGGTAGAATCACATTATGCCATGAGGAATCAGGCTCTCTCCTCTCTGATTCTGGGATGAGTCACCTGAGAACCACCACTGCCAAGTCACTGCAGCTCGGCAGCTCCTGTGTTGAGCATCTGCCTCCTGCTGATCAGTGCGCATCATACCTATTGGGTGTTCACTTAGCCTGTTATATGTATAGATGCTTACTGCTCTTCCTCAACAAAGCTGCTGATACCCTTTGCCTTGGGTTTAGTTCTGTAGAAGCAGATCATGAGATGAGGGTTGTATACAGTTAAGTTATGAAAGATGTGTACCCTGGAAAAGTCTTTATGATAGTGGGGGGCTCTGGATAGGGAGGGAGAAGATATGAAGTCCTGGCCTCAGATGCTTACTGAAGAGAAGCTTGGAAACTACACTAATAAAAGAGAGAAATGCAAATTGACCATATAGTCGCGACACCCACCAGCCAATCAGGAGTGAGTATGCAAATGAACCCACCAAAGATGGTGTGTTGATTTGCATACACAGGCACCCAGTGGTGGGAGGCAGGACACTTATGTCATCACCATGGTGACAATGCAGGCATTTTGCACCACCCCAGCCACTCGGGGCTCTGGGGCAGCAAGGGAAGGCGGAAATGTGGCTCCAGGCTGGAGCAAAGGCTGTGCTGGCAGCCAGGGTAAGGAAGGCCCATTCTGCACGCATCTTTGTGCATCGGGCGTCTAGTATAAATTATAACTAAGAATCTGTCCCAGCTGAGTTTTTCTTTTATAGATTTATCCCATCTGCCATCGGCTGTGTTCACCCCAAGGGGACATAATTTCCCAGCTACTTCTGGCGAATGGCTCCAGTAGCTCAAGGGCAGAGCATCACAGGCGAAAGCCAGGAGGCTCAACACAGAGAGAAGCCACAAGAGGGAGGTACCTGGACAGCTTCTGGGAATGGGGGCCTCTTGAAGGCTTACATGTATTTCTCTGCTTTCTCTACATAGACCCAGGAGCAGCCCACAGTATCTGAGGGGCACTAACGTCACAGTAAATGAATGTTTTCAGATAGTAAGGACTCTGGTCCCCGGGTCCTTTCATTACTAGGTGCAGTGCCATCTATTGGCTTCAGAGACTGTCACTGATTAGATAACATTCATTGTCTCCATAGTTGGCAAAAGGGTACTTTGGAGCAACAATCTTCTGGCAAAAATAACTTTTAAATTAGTTCCAGATTGTCATTCGCCCTCTCTCTGTAATCTTCCCAGGCCTCATTCTTTGTAATAAACGAACAGTCTAGGTTTGCTTGCTCAGGTGAACACTGACTGTTCTCTGAGGGATTGGATAAAGGAGGAAAATGTGCACAGGAAAGTGATTCTCTCCTCTCTCCATCTATATTTCTCATTATCTTTTCATTAACTAAACACGGCTCTTTGTGACAGGACCAGTGCTTAGAGCAGAAGATACAATGACAAGACTAGGTCTGAGTGGAGGAGAGAGACATTTTAATTGATAAAATTACAACAGGGTTTCCTCATTCGGAGCAGGGGAGGTAGTAGTTACTATTTCTGCCTAACAAGTTACACTAAGACTCTCTCCAGGTTTCTGTGGCTCAGGAATTCAGAGAGAGCACAGCAGGGATGCTTGTCTTGCTCCCTGGCTTCTAATATCTCGTTTGGAAGACTCAAAGCCAGAGGCTAATATCATGGGAAAGCCCATTTGTACACACGCCTGCCAGTGGATGCTGGTTGCTTGCTGCAGGCTTAGCTGGGGTTGTTGGCTGGAATATTCACATGTGACCTTTGCATGTGGCCCGAGCTTCCTTCTGACATGAGGCTGGGTTCCAAAAGCGAGCACCCCACGTGAAACAGAACCACCCCCAGTGCTACCATGAGGATGAAGTTAATTAATTGATGTCTAATGCTAAGATCATCATCTGGCACATAATACTTGTTGAGAGTTCAATATTATTATGAATGATCGTAGTAACAGTAAATATGCATATAAAGTATGTTAGCAATATTTTACATAAACTGCAGGGTAATTTAATCCAGTGCATGGGGTGGGGGTGGGACATTTATCAACTCTTTGGTTACTATCCAACAAATCACGTGTTTATTTGGAAGCCATACTATTCTTTCATAGTAACTCATGGGGTTCAGTGAGAGATTCTGACTGACATTGTAAGAGCTGAGTTGTTTTATTTTCTAAATTTATTTTTATTGTTCAAAATATTACATATGTCCCTCTTTCCCCCGCTTTAACCCCTGCAAGCTTACTGCACTCGCACTTTCAATGAGCACTGATAATTTTTTATTTACACCGAAAGACAACTGCCAGGAAGGATGATCAAGAGTATTATGATAGCCGAGACCAGTATGGCTCAGTGGATAGAGCGTCGGCTTCCTGACTGAGAGGTCCCAGGTTCGATTCTGGTCAGGGGCATGTGCCTTGCTTGTGGGCACATCTCCACTGTGGGGTGTGCAGGAGGCGGCTGATCGATGTCTCTCTCTCATCGATGTTTCTGACTTTCTATCTCTCTCCTTTCCTCTCTGTAAAAAATCAATAAAATATTTTAAAAAAAGAGCACTATGATAATCATAGGAATAAAATTAATTTGGGAATTCTTGGAATTGTGTCTCCAAACCTCAGTGTGGTGATTGGGTCACAGTCACATACAAATGCTTTCACTTGTCAGCATTCTCGCTTTCATCTGTGATGATCATTTCATTCAGCTTTAAAATGACATTTACTCCATATGGCACAGAGATAGGGAAGGAAAATGAGGAAGAGGAAGAATACCGTTTGACACATAATATAGGGTTCTTTTCATCTAATAAAGCATCAGTGCATTTTGTGAATGACCTTGGATGACTGATCCATTTTAAAGAACTCTTATAATGACTACCTTTATCTCCATTATTAATTGTTAAGGAAGACAGTGCAACCTTTACTGAGGCTAGTTGAGTAAATACTTTTTTTTTTATTCTTCTAAAAAAAACACCTGAAGCCATTAGGATTGTCTTCCTGATATTTGGCCAATGTATTTTGGGAGCATTCATTTTAGTAATTGTCTTTTTTTACCTTACAGAGTAGTTCAAAGTCCTTTAAAGTGTCATGGACCTCATCCTCCACTATTGTCATCACCCCTAGTGATAGTCCAACTACATCTGACTTCTAACAGAGCAGAGAAGACACATAATCTAACACTTCTGTATTTTATGTATGTTGTTCCTTTTTTACTGAAAACTCTCCCTCCTTATTTTCCATTTTTCAAAATGCATTCACTCTTTTAATTTGAAAATCTCCTCCTCTCCTTGGTTCTCTGCAAAAATTCCCCCTCCCTTCTTCGTGCTTGTATTCCTTTGCATGCACTTTATTTTTTTGTGGGGCATGTGCATTTCATTATTGCTTGTTATAGGCAATGTCTTTCCTTCTCCTCAGTGGGTGACTTACTCTGGAGCAGGAACTATTTTATGCTCATGTTTAGGTCTTCAGTGTCTGTAACCCGGCTTGTACATGTTAGATAAAATGCTTAGTCAACATATTATAAACAACTATACCCAGGTCTGGTCTGAGATCTACTTTTTTTCCATAATCCAGTCATACTTCTAAACTGTGCTCTGTGTTATTTTTTTCTGATTTATCTGCTGCTGTGTAGCAAAGCACCCTTACACTCAGTGGCTTAAATTAACAGCAGTCATTTCTGTCTTCCTCATGATTCTGGGATTTATCTGTGTTCAGCCAGGTATTTCTAAATATATATATAATTGATTTTTTTACAGAGAGGAAGGGAGAGGGATAGAAAGTCAGAAACATCGATGAGAGAGAGACATCGATCAGCCACCTCCTGCATGCCCCCCACTGGAGATGTGCCTGCAACCAAGGTACATGCCCCCGACTGGAATCAAACCCGGGACTTTCAGTCCACAGGCCGACGCTCTATCCACGGAGCCAAACCAGTCTCAGCTAGCCAGGTATTTCTTAGTCAGATTCAGGCAGTTTGAAAACTTCTGCACCCACATGCTTGGCAATCGATGCTGGGTGTTGGCTGACACATCGGTTAGGACTGTGGCTGGAACACCTACAGAGAATTGTTTATACATATAATGCAGGAAGTTATTAAGACCTAGATAAAATGTACCTACTCATTCTCAAATCATGCTTGCATTTGCCAATAAGGGTTTGATCGTGTTGCCCCCTCTCGACCTAATATACATTCCCATTTTTCTAAATGCAAATTCATCCATTCTTTAATTTTAGTTTTCCTAAAATTTCCAAACCCTTGCTGTCTCTAATTGTTCATGACTCTTTTAATTTACCCCTCCCACTCTACTCAAACTCTTATTTATGAGAAAAAGTGTTTGACAATATTCTGCATATTTTCTTCATAAAAACACTCAACAAACTAGGGATCTTTCTCAGACTGAGGAAGGACATCTCTGAAACACTCCCAGCTAACATCCCACTCAGCTGTAGAAAAATGAGGGCTTTTTGTCTGAGATTAAGAATAACCAAAGAATACCTACTGTGCCAATTCTATTCTACATTGTACTAGAAATACAGAGAAATTAAGCAATGAATAGATACATAAATAAATTCAAATTGGAAAGGAAGAAGTAAAACTATCTGTATTTTGAGATGACATGATCCCATATATAGAAAATCTATAATGAGATATCATTTCAGATGCACTAGGATGACTGTAATGAAAAAAAAAAGGAAAATAGCAAGTGTTGATGAGAATAGGGAGAAATTAAACTCTCATACATTGCTTATGAGAATGTAAAATGATGCATCCATTATGGAACACAGTTTCGCAGTGTCTCAAAAATTTAAACATAGAATTGTCAGATGATCTAGCAACTCTTCTCAGACATATATACCTTCTCAAACATGTGTTATACGTGGATGTTTCCAGCAGTGCTATTCACATTAGGCACAAGGTGGAAACAACACAAATGTCCATCAATGGATGAATAGATAAACAAAATGTATATAAAAATGTAATATTATTCACGGAGGATTTTAGGACACCCGAAAAATGAAATAAAAATTTATGTAAAGAGATAAAAAGTGGGACTGAAAGGATCACATATTAGAGTTATCAATTTATATGAAATATTCAGAATGGGTAAATTCATAGAGACAGAAAAATGAGTAGTAGTGCCAGGGGTGGTAGTAGGGGAGAAAGAAATGACTGCTTAATTGTTATGTGGTCTCCTTGAAGGGTGAGAGAAATGTCTTGAAAGTAAATGTCTAAAAATCCTCTGTCCTCTGCCTATTGACTCACTCATGGGTTTAATGAGTGATTATTATTACAATACGTTCAACGTTAAAATTGTCGACCATCTGCCAGAGAGTATAATATGATCTATGAGACCAATCTATGTTGAAAAAATATTGAGTAGCAACTAATAAATTAGTTCTGTGTCATCAGTATACCGGGAGGTAGATGGCAGTCCACTGTAGTGAAAGAGACTGGATTGCGGCTCAAAAAGACTTGAGTTCAGATTCTGATCTAATGCTCCACCTACAGCAGCGGTTCTCAACCTGTGGGTCGTTCAACAGGGGTCGCCTAAGACCATCGGAAAACGCAGATATTTACATCACGATGCATAACGGTAGCAAAATTTCATGGTTGGGGGTCACCAGCACATGAGGAACTGTGTGCAAGGGTCGTGGCCTTAGGAAGGTTGAGAACCACTGACCTACAGACTTTGCTCTCACATTGATTAAATGGAGGCTGTGAGGTCTGTTATGAAACTAATTATACCATAAACTCCAAGAGATTGAATGAATCATGTTTATCATCGACCCCTCATTTTCTCCCTTCCCCCACCACTAAGGCAGGCAGATTTATTACCATGATCATTATACTTCGAGACCGAATATTGCACTCAGCTGTCCAAACAGCCCCAATTTTCTTCAGCAGTTAAATGCTTTCTTCTTTCCTGGTTTGAATACACCATGGGATTTTTATTTTTTTTTCCAAATGCCGTATCTACTCTGTTTACCATTCACTCATTCATCCATGGAGCTATATTCACAGACAAATAAATGTTAAACCATGGACCCCGAAACACTAATGGGAATTATGTCACTCATTTTTCTCTGCTCAATGTGTGCACTGCTCACTAAAGAATCAAAAGGGAATTGGGATGGAAATCAAAACAAAATCAATGCTTCTTGTCTTCATTCTGACCTTCCCCACTCCCTTTGAACTATCCTTCAATTAAAAATATG
>PVJN01028092.1:0-27542 GCA_004026805.1 Lasiurus borealis | reverse complement strand
GAAAGAGAGGTCAGTGGGCCAGACTAAATAATTAGGTACTACATGTTTTATAAAATTTTGTGGTATTCCCATGTGCCTATTGAGGCACATCAGGTGAAAACCATGGGCATACTTAATTCCAGTTTTGCTTAACTTTATATCAGACAACTATATGCCCCTGCTCCCCATCCTCAGCATTATACAACATGTGCATTATCTGGATTTCATTTGAAATTGATCTTGAAATGTGATGAAAAAAGTTTTTAAAAAAATGAAATTAGAACTAGCGTGCCTAGATTTATTTATAAGTAGTCTAGCATTAAAATGGGTGTAAATTTTACAAGACTATTTTGGAGACTAATGAAGGGGCTATGATACCAATACCTTAGCAATGAGATGTATTCTATAGCAGTATGGAGAAGAAAAAATAGAGGAGATATTCAGGAGGTAGAATGAATAAGACTTGATGAAAATCTTATTAACATTAATTAACTGGGAGGAAACTACAGTGTTTGTAGTATTTGGTAACTTTCTTCATATAATTAATATGTTCTCATATTTAATAATTTTACAGTGTTTCCTTTCCCCTAGTTTAAGTTATTTATTCCACTTTTCCTCTTCATAATTAAGAAAGGATACCAAATATTTTCATTCCATTAATAGTACCCCTCTCTTTTCCTGATATATAATCTATCACATTCTTTACTATTTTTTGCAAACAAATTTTTAATTATTTCACAATGTGAATACAAAATTTTGATATCTATCTTTCTCCCCTCCCCACTACAAAGTATTACTTAAATAACTTACTTTAGTTCTGGATACTAAATACAGTCTCCTCCACTGGATATTCAATTTCTTTTAGGGATTTTTTTAAGTAACCAGATACTGTATTATATTATTTTCAATTTAGATTTTCCTTTGTGAGTAAATGTGCATGTATGTACATGTATGTGTAAACATGCACACACATTTTCCCGATTCTAGTCCATTTTATATTTAGTAAGAATACTTATTTTCTGTACATACATGACCTGAATTATAGTTTTTCTGAATCTTAGCATACACATAAATATTTCTCAGGTAAAATATTTGGGGAAGGCAGTATTTTCTCTCAGTAGCTCATAGATGTTTTCCACTGTTTCTATAGCTATTTCATTGTCTTGCAGCTACCTGTATTACAAATAAACAATGTGGTGCCACTCTGATTATTTTTTCTTTGTAAGTAAATTGTCTTTTCTGCCTTGCAGCTTGATAGGTATTTCTCTATCCATCAATCTAGCTAGGCTAGAGAACCTTTTTAATATGCAGACTCAGTACTTTCTCCAACCCAGATAAATATTCTATAACTTGATTAATGATTGCTTTTCTTCCATATATTCTTGTTACTCCTAGAGCTGCTATCATTCACATGTTACATTCCCTTGATCTATATTCCAAGATACTCAACTTTCTTCATCATGATTCATCAACTAATTCATCCATTAAGTCCTCAAAAAATAATTCTTCAGGTCCTGCTATGTAGTTATTTTTCTAGGCATGGTGCATATTTCAATAAACAAATTTCTTTCCCTCATGAAGTTTATCTTTTAGTGGGAGAGGTCAAGTTAAAGTGGATAAGTAGTGACTACTTTTCTCAAGTTTGGCAGGGACATCTTTATGGGAAAATTATTATTTCGTAAGACCACAAAGTTTACTGGGAGAATCATGTACGTACATGAAGATAAAAGCAGATCCTCATTTTATTTTTTCTTTTACTTTAAAACACCTTTTTTATATGGAAGTAGCCTAAATTTCTATAATTTGGGACAGCATTTCCCTTTAAAATTTTCAACTAAATTATTTAATTACAAAGTATATTTTCTAGCTGCAGTCTTGGTATGTAGATATATGCATGTGCTCTCATGAATCTCCTTACTTATTTTGATTGTAGTAATCTAATTTAGTTGCCTTATCTCTCTTCCAGGGACTTAAATACTTACAAGTTGTGTTTGTTTTATTTTAAATAATTTTCTTCATTTAATTTGCTGGTTTCTCTTGCATGAGATAGTTTTCTTTGCTAACTCATAGGTCTCAGGTCTGTTGCTACAGTGTCCTAAATGATGCATCCTTCATCAAATAGAGGCCCTAAGAAAGTTACAGCTACCAGTCCCCTCTTCAGAGCCAATGACCTGGCCTCTCTCCTCCGAGGTATCACTGATAATTTTCCCACTTCCTGTCGCTGAGAGGTTTTACTCCTTCAATTCAGAACTTAGTTGATTCTTTCAGAAAATGGATATAAAAATA
Source organism: Lasiurus borealis (assembly GCA_004026805.1). Classification (NCBI taxonomy): domain Eukaryota; kingdom Metazoa; phylum Chordata; class Mammalia; order Chiroptera; family Vespertilionidae; genus Lasiurus; species Lasiurus borealis. The sequence goes on along the minus strand of PVJN01028092.1, from coordinate 25,277 downwards.
CTAAGGGTCTGATTTTGACTTATCCTCAAATATTTAAAGTATTTATGCTGATTAAGTATGCACCATTTTCCAGGTATTGTACTTATGTTCCTTATACCAATTTACAAAACATGAAAAATCTGCAGAAATTGTTTTTGCTGAGATAGTCTCAGAGCTGAAACCTCACTCATTTTCGCTGCTCAAGATGTCCAGCAGCCATTTTTGTCAAAGTAATCAGCAATTTGAAATATAGAGATTGGGTGTAGCAGGGGGAGCGGGTCTCTTAGCCCAGCCAATGTGGCTCAGTAGTTGAGTGCTGACTTATGCACCAGAATATCACTAGTTTGATTTATTTGTCAGGGCACATACCCAGAGTTGCAGGCTCGATCCACAGCAGGGGCATGCAGGAGGCAGCCAATTGATATTGATGCCTCTCCCATCACTCATCAATGTTTCTATCTCTCTTTCCCTCTCCTTTCCTCTCTCTAAAAAGCAATTAAAAACATTTAAAAATACCTTTTAGATCACCATGTTTTCAATGCCCAAAATATCATTATAATTTTGCAAAAAACGAAAAAAAAAAGAAATTCACATCTATATATATTTTTTCATAGCAAGCATGGAAGTATTAAGAAAGAAGGAATATTTTGGTGAGACTGGAGGTTAAGAGGGACCTAAAAGTAGTGATGAAAATGTCTAAGATGCCATTTTTAGTGGTAAAAAGGAGATTATATATAGAAAAGTAGAGAGGAACTAAAAAGATACAGATAAGGGAAGAAAACAAAAATAATGGACATTTTATTAAAGTTAGTAGAAAAAAACACACATTCTCTCCTGTCTCCTTACCCTGCCCCCACCCCCAAGATATTTCCCATAACTGCCTTAAATTCCTCTCTATTAGTAGGTTGGATTATATAAATTAGGCCAATGTTTTGTAACAATTGATTAAACTATTTATTGGACAGAGTATCAAAAACTTTGTGCGCTTACTTATGGAATAAATACCACTGATTTAAGTGAGAAGCATCAGACTCTGTTGGGGACACTGCAGTGAAGCACAATAATGACAGTAATAACCAGAGGAAAGTTTTATCATCAGCATTTTGTAAACAGAACAGTTCATGCAATACAAAAATGCTGAATTATTTTTATTTCTGAACCATAGAGAAGTCACAAAATAAAATATAAACCAGTCAAACTAAATATATAGTATATTTTAAATATAATTTTAAAATATTTTCAAAATATCAAGAAAGCCATAACATTAAAAATTAAATGTACAATATTATAACATAAATGAGTGCTAGAAAATGCTGAAGTAATGTATTAAAATAATGAAATAACCACCCCATAAAACAGAAGAAAGTGGGAATTGAAAATTAAATATATTTGATTATTTAAAAAGAGCCAGCTTCAAAGGCAGGATGCCAACAGGGTCCATTTTTGGATAGGGAATATATTCTTAACTTACAGTTTTCTAGCTGCTAAAATTGGTCTTTTAAACTCTGTACTACTAGGGAATGAAAAGGAGATCCTTACAAAGTAACTCCTGACAGTTTCTCTGACTCTATTATCTTGAAATACTCATATCATTTATTTGAAGAGTTTGAAGGGGGTTTTGCTACCCTTTTTCAGGATTTGAACCATTATGACTGAGTTAGAAGTTTTATTTTAATGAAAGCATTGTGGTGTGCTTTTGTGTTTTGTTGTTTTTGTTGTTGTTGTTGCTTTGTTGTGTATGGATGGGTATTCTGATGCAGTTACTCTGTATCAGTTTCAATACTTTCATGTGCATATTTCACTTCCTGTGGGAAAAAATAAATCTTAAGGTAAATAACAACTATCCTTACAACAAAAGCTTTGTAATGCCAATATATGGTTACTTATTGTGACTTGTATGGACATAGACAAATGTCTAGACAAAGACTAATCATTTCATCAATTTACCTTTTTTTGCATAAGCTGGGCAACTGAGTGACTGTCAGATCTCATGACATAAATGACTAATTTCATAGTTCCTTACAACTTAAAATAAATGAATAGACAAAAAGATCTGCATTTTGCAGTGATTTTAGTATGATATACTTAAACTTCTGAATATAGAGAGCCAAAATGAAAATATTAAAATAGACAAATTATTTATTTTAATGTATACTAGACTATGGGGCAGAGAGAAAACTTTAAAGGCATATAAATATAATAACAGATAGTGATACGAGCTATAAAAATTTAAAAATAAAATCAGGTAAAAATGGAGAGAGTAACTGAGAGAAAATATTTTAGAAATGTTTGTCAAGATTGACAAGAAAGTCTTTTTTAGATATTTATCTGAACAAAAGCCTGAGAGAAATGCATATCAAATTATTAGGGTTTCTGGCAGAAATTGAATAATCAAAGAGAACACAGTAGGAAATTGCAGTGAGAAGATATGCAGGAGCAAAATATGGCTAGACTTATAAGAATTTTAAATTAATTTAAATCTTGCAGGAGCAACCCCTTTGAATGACAGTAGAGGGGAAATAGCATGATTTAAAAACATATACCCTGTTTTATGTGGGAAAGAGATAAGGGCCAAACCACCTTAAATTTGCTTTATCTGTAGCTCTTACTATATAAGAAAATGACAAATCTGTCTTCTAGTTGTTCTGGCCAAAACTATAGTATATGTGTCTATATCTTTTTCTCCTTTATCCCACTTAGTATATCCTTACAAAAATTCCCTTATTCTGGGTTATTCTATTGATTACATTGTAAAAATATATCAATAATTCAACCACTTTTTACCAGGTCTTCTCTCCCATCTTGTTTGATCCCTATATTCTTCTGTCTACACTACTACATTACTTTCTAACTGGTCTCCTTACATTGACTATGCATCTCTACAGTTTTCAACACAACAGCTAAAGCACCATTTTAAAATATAGGATAATATCACTCATTTGCCAGAAACCCTGCAGTACTTCCTATTTTACTTAAAGTGAAGATCAAAGATATTAAAATGGTATGTGTCATCTACAATTTCCCTGATATTTGGTTCTTCTCTGTTCTCACTCCTTCCCCTTGCTTTCTTCAGACCAGTCTCATTAGTATGGTCCCAATAGGACAGGGATTTTGCATTTGGTGCACCCTCTGCCATAGATATTGTTCCCCTAGAAAGCTGCACGGTCCAAATGTCACTTAACTCACTATCCAAATATTAGCTTTCTCAATGATACTGAATTTCATTCACTATTTTACATATACTTGCATGAAGGGGCAAAGCAAGGAGGTCAAATGGAAGATTTTTGATGGCTTGAAGAGTATTAACTTCATAATGATGAAAGTGTTTACAACCATGATATATACCTATGGGAGAGCTTGAAGGAATACTGATAGATAAGAAGTATATTGGCAGACAGATAAAAAAATCAAAGATAAGTCTAAAGGACAATGACAGAAAAGCAGGTGCATATCAACCATTACTTTGGAATATTTTAAGTTTAAGATGCCACATCAGATATGCATGGAAATAGACACAGGCTTACTGGTGGGATGAAATATTAGGCATGTTTGGTGTTTTCAGATAAATAGGACATAGAAAAAGAGAGATAAGGAGTTTGAGAGTGAATTTACAATTATGCTTTGTTAAAAGGAAAATAAGGACCTGTCAAGGTTAAGGGACAGAAGAGAGGAAGTACAGTCAAATAATTAGAGGTACTGTTGTTTATAGGAACATATTACATAATTTTGTAAGTAGAGTGTATGAGTGAGTAAGCTGAAAATGCATGAAGTGTTGATTAGACAGTAAAAATATATAAAACAAGAGGTTGGGGGTGTGCAATTACAGGCCATGATAAATTATAAGATATCACCATTAGAAATGGGAAGGAAGAAAAACTAATCTACACTAATAAAAGAGTAAGATGTAAATTGACCACCAGGCAATCAAGAGTGAGTGTGCAAATTAACCCAACTAAGATGGCAGATTAATTTACATATGCATGGGCCGAGTGGCCAGGGGGTGGGATGGGATACTTGTGTCATTGCTATGGTGATGATGCAGGCATTCTGCACTGCCCCAGCTGCTCAGGGTCTCTGGGCAATGTGGGAAGGTGGAAAGGCGGCTTTGGGGCAGAGCACAAAGGCAGCTCTGGCCAGAGTTAAGACGGTGCAGGCAGCAAAGGGAAGAAAGACCCATTCTTGCACAAATATTCATGTGTCAGGCCTCTAGTTGTAAAGTAATTGTCAAAGAATTTACACAACCAAGATGGATGTGTTTCCAAGATGAATAGAGAAATCATTAGGAAGATGACAATAATGGTAGACTATAGGACATATGCTAAAACCTATAAGGGAGATGGGATGCAGACAGGAATTGAGAGAAGAGGTGATGCTTTGAAAAGGAGCATTAGAAGAGGGAACATAGAATTAGAGAGAGAATGAATATCTGATGTCATTTGCTAAAAATGAATAGGCTTCTTCAAGAATAGAAGGAGGAAGAAAAATGGTTGGAATATGGTAACAAGGGCAAAGAACTATCTACACTTTCTCAGCAGTTGTACACAAGTAATGGATAGAAAGGAAGGCATACAAACGAAATTGTGATATTAGAGAATTGGCTGCTGACAAAATGATCTTGAAGGCATAGTAGAAAAATAGTGAATATTAAGTAATGTTAGAAATAGTACAGAGAATTATGGGATTAAAATTCATTTGATCAGCTATACCTTTGAACACTTAGAGATTGCATAATATTAATTCAACCTTCATGTATGTAAGTCTGTACTAATTTCTGTCATTATGTTTTATTATTTACTTGAGGTCTATTGCACAAAATTCATGCACTGGGGGATGGGATGTCACTCTGCCTGGCCTGCACACTCCCCAAGTCGGGGACCCTTTTCTCCTTACTGCCCACCTGCTTGCTACTTCTTAGCACTGCTGTGGGGGGGTGACAATCCAGTCACCACCATTGTGCTCACCAGCTATAAGCCTGGCTCTGGCTGAGCGGTGCTCCCCCTATGGGAGCACACTTACCACTGGGACCAGTACCTGTGTTTAGTGCCTGCCCTCTGGTGGTTGGTATGTGTCATAGTGACCTGTTGTTCTGCTGTTCAGTTGATTTGCATATTAAGCTTTTATTATAAGACTACTTAAAAAAATTAATAGGTTCAGGACTAATGAGTGATAATGTGTTCTCAAAATAAAGTATTTAGGGGACCAGATCTGAGGATGACTTCTGTCTCCTGTAATAGTCCCAGAAAATATATATAATTATATGAATAGTAAAAAATAGTTTTGATGAGGAAATTCATCAACATCCTAGGTATTTTCAATAATACATAGTTTACAACAAAAATATAAAATTATAAAACTATATTTAAAATTGAACAACATCTTGGTTTGTTAAATTTTAGAATAATTTATTTAAAAGGGAAAGTTACCCTTATAAATAGGGCTTTGAATTTCAAGGAAAGAAAAATATAGCCACTCAGCTTTTGAGATAAATAACTCAAAGAAATCAAGGTGTCCTGTTAGTTGAAAATTATTGAGTGACCAAGTAGGCACCTTTCATTAATTAACAAATTCTTCACTTAAAAGTGTGATCCTATTTTTAAAAGCATTTTTCAAAATTAATGTGGAAATGCAACTGTATTATATGTTGAAAAGAAATATGTTGACCTATGTAAATTCTATTGTACACTGCTCTTTTTCAAAGTCATAATGCATGCTTAATTAGGTTTACTTGTGATAGAAATTGAAAACCTTAACTCTACCCATGGCTAGTATAGTGAGACATCACACATAGTAATGCAATGTAGAAACTGACTTTAGAAAAATAAAATATGTAATGCACTGAATTGACAAAGGAGTAGGACCAACTATAATTGCAATTCAGTAACTAAGAAACAAATATGAAAAAAAGAAAACAAGCTGAGAATAAAATAGAACATTATTTCACCATGAAATATGTTAGAATTTGGGTGGAGAAAATAAAAGGTTTAGAAGTAAAAAAAAAATTCTGATTTTAGACATAATCCTTTATAATAAAGTGGTAATATGTAAATGAAACCCTCACACCTTCACAAGATAGCTGCCTAGGATGAGGCCAGCAGGGGGGTTAGTTAGGGACAACCAAACGACTGAACAAGCAAGTTTTGTGAGATGGCCAGGCCAGCAGTGGTGTTAGTGAAGGTTGACTAAATGACTGAACAAGCAGGCTGTATGGCAAGACCAGTGAGGGACTACCAAACAAGTGTACAGTAGGCTGTGTGGGGTGATCAGACTAGCTGGAGGGCAGTTGGGGATGACCAGGCCAGAAGAGGGGGGCAGTTAGGGGCAACCAGGTAGACAGAGGGGGGTGGTTGGGGTGACAAGGCTGGCAGGGGGAACAGTAAGGGGTGACCAGGCCAGCGCAAGGGGGCTGCAGTTAGGAGCAACCAGGCTGGCAGGGAGGGAGCAGTAGGGGACAAGCTGGCCAGCAGCAGGAGGCAATGAGGGACAACCGGGCCATCAGAGGGGCAGTTAGAGGATACCAGGAATTCACACAGGTGAGCAATTAGATGCCAGTGGTCCAGGATTATGAGAGGGATGTCCGACTGCTGGTTTAGACATCCCCCAAGGGGTCCCGGATTGGAGAGAGTGCAGGCTGCACTGAAGGGACCTCCACCACCATACACAAATTTTGTTCACGGGGCTTCTAGTTATATATAATAAAATCCTAATATATAATAGACCAAACAGTGGAGTGACTGGTGGAACACAGGAGCTTCCCCCAGCCCAGCAGCCTAGACCAGCCAAGGCAAGTGACAGCAAGGGCTCCGTGATCACCCCACTGAGGAAGGCAACTGGCAGTGATGGTGGGGAATAGGACCACCCAGTGGGCAGCACCAGGCTGGCCAAGGAGGGTGCCAGTGGGGCACTCTGATTGCCCTACCAGTCGCCCCACATAATAGCCCTGTTCAATGGCCAGGCCCTAGAAACCCTACTCATGCACAAATTTCATGCACCGGGCCTCTAATCTTTATATATTTCATTATCCAATATCTAGTTTTTGGTTGTCTAGTTTTCTCCAGAGGATGAAATTTAAAAGAAAATCCTTCTTGAAAGAAAAAAGAAGAAAGTAAGAAAGAAAGAAAAGCCTCTAAAGAAGCAGAATATTGCTATTAATAAGGGCCAATAAAAACATCATCCTGTCTAATAAAGAGGGAATATGCAAGTTGACCATCACTCTGTCACAAATATGGCTGCACTCACATTTGAGGCCAAGTTCCGATAAGGAACCTTAATGAGCAATCAGCAGGGACCTGAGACTGCCATCCCCTCTGTGGGGTTTGACAGGGGACCTCAGGCCATGCCCCCCATCCAGCAGGGCTTGACAGAAAATCTCAAGGTGCACTTCCCATCCTGGTCTGGGCTAGGTGTCCCTCATGCTGGTCCCCTGCCTCAGTGCCAGGCCGGGGGACCTCAGACTGTACCCCCTGCCACATCACCAGCCAGGGCACCTGAGCCTGCGACTCCTGCCTTGCTGGGCTTGACAGGAGATCTCAAGCTATGTTTCCTGTCCTGGTGCTGTGCTAGGGGACCTCAGGCTGTGCCCCTTGCCCCAGAATCAGGCCAGGGACCTGAGGCTATGACCTCTGCCTGGCTGGGCTTGACAGGGGACCTCAAGCCATGCCCCACACCCAGTGGTGCTTGATGGAAACCTCAAGGTGCACCCCCAGTGTTGGATTGGGGGAACTCAGGCTGTGCTCTGACCTAGGAGGGCTTAACAGAGGACCTGAGGCTATACCTCCTTCTCAGTGCGGGCCCCTTGACCTGAGGCTCCATCCCCTCCCCCTCCCTACCTGGTGGGGTTGACAGGGGACCTCAGGCCATGCCTCCCACCCTGTGGAGCTTGACAGGGGATCTCAGGCCATGTCCCCAACCTGATGGGGCTTAACAGAGGACTTTAAGGCATCCCCCATCTGGGCTAGGGGACCTCAGGCTATGCCCCTTGCCCAGAAGTGCTTCATATGGGTGGGACTGGCCAGGTCTGGATCAAGCCCAATGGGGGTGCCAGCCAGCTCTGTGTCTCACAAGATTTTGAGGTGCATGAGGGTGGGCGGGGACTTGACTCTGGGTTCCATGGTGAGCCCCAGACTCTGACATAAGGAAGATTTTTATGTACATTTTACTAATTTTCTTTCATCTCTCTATAATCTTCTATTATAGAGAAAGGGCAAATAGCAATGTTATAGTATTTCCTCTAATTAATCCCCTTTTAAATTGCAGAAATTTTGTGCACCAGACCACTAGTATTTAATAAAAAATAAAATAAATATTATAAATTCATATCTGCTCATATTTACATAATTGTTACATATTTTAAAAGTTAACCACTTTTCAAAGTAAAATAATATATATACAAGTACTATAAGAACTAGAAATTATAAATCAAAAGTCACTATTTTTCTAAGAATAATAATTAGGTTTATTGGAAATTGACTTAAGATTGAATGTATATACAAATTTACTGGATGGGTTAGAACTTTCAATATCTTGGCATAATGATCAAGTTTCATTCTCATTTGAAAATGTTACATTTTAAAAGTGTAATGTTTTTAAACCTTATGTTTAGATTTCTTTAAAATTGATGAAAATACTATTCATTGTACAACTGTGATGCATATACATGTTCTAAGTTACTTTTTTTCTGGTTTGTTTTAAGTCTTTCCTGTACCAGATATTTTAATTTTCTGCTTTTATGAATATTCTAAAACTTGAGCCTATTTATTGCCTTTCAGTAATGCCTAACAGAACTTACTTTAAGCAGTCACATAAAACTCAAGCAAGAGTGGAGAGTACAAATTATACTTCTTAATGGTGTGAGGAAGTATCTATAAAGCTATTTATGATGGACTAAAATTATAGACCCAGATAACTAGGTCACTTCTGTCATTTACAAATGGGTAATTTTTTTAGCAATTCTTATTTAAAGAAAGCACTGCTTCCTAAAGAATTTGCCTAAAGACGTTAACTAAAATTTGTTAGCCGAGATCTGTGAATTGAAGGAAGAGATGGTTGGTTACTCTATGCTTTCAAAATAAAATATTAATATGGTATGTATATAACATAAATAATACTGCAGGTACTTACATTTATCTCTTTTTCTAGACCTTCAAATATTATTTTTATCCTAAAATCATCATTATGAAACAAAATATGTGTTTTATAACTGTATGCCAAATTATAGCTGAGAATTTCTTAAATATTTATTCAAAATCAATACCACAATCATTAAACTCATAAAATCACATTAAAAAGTTGCTAATTTAACTTTAAATCAATTACTGTGTCATTAAATAAAATTTAAGTTTAAAACAGAACATTTCTTTAAATTTCATATATTTTTATTTAATCAAATAACAAATGAATTTGTGCAATGATAATCTCTCTCATAGTTTATATATCTTGCATTACTCTTACAAGGAATTGAGTCACATGGTATTTGAAGTCTCTTACAAAGATTGCCTGTCATATTGGTGCTCAGATGCATATGATAACCTTGAAAACCTTAAAAAGTAATTTATTAAAGTTTTGAAATGCTTCAAAGATGATAAAATGATTAAAACGTGGATATTATTCTCATAGGCATGTAGTAGTTTTCTTTACAACAATGTGGAGGATTTTACTTTCCAAAATGACAAAACAATTCACATACTTCCTATGTGAAATCAACACTCCTCTAATTGAGAATCAGGGACTTTATTTCTCCCACTTAAATGTAAGAAATTTCTGACTATGCAAAAAGTGATGCTCTGGGGCATTCAAAGACAAATTTAAAAGCCATACAGTGTCAATCTAATTATTTTAGAACCTATGCCCAAGCCATGCAGGGTAGTTAGATAAGGTTCTGACTGATGGCTCCGCTTAGGTCCCAGTTGACAGCCCGCATAACCACCACACATGTGAGTAAAGAAACCTTTAATATTTAAATATGAATTCAAATATAAATATTACTAAAATAGGAGTGATTTGTGAGAACTATTATTTTAGTATTTATGTTAAAATTAAAATTATAATTTAAAAATGTCAAATAAGCAAATAATTTAAAAAATTTAAAACCAATAAATTAAAATACAAAAGTTTACAAAATTACATTGTTTACAAGGAAGAATTTTATGCAAGAGCAAAAATGAAACTAAACAGTGCTTTTGAAATTGGCGTTTCCATTTAAAATAGGAAAATTTAAATAAGAAACATAAGTATCTTGAGGTTGAAAATTAAAATTTAAAACTATAAATATCTGTTTAAAAACCACTATCTTGTATGTAAGATTAACATTTACATTTGAAATATCATTGCAGTCATTATCATTCTGGCAATCAATTTCACAGTCTTGATTGAGAAATCCTTCTGCACATTCACAAGTGTAAGCAGAGTTTTCATTTTTGGCAAATTCCCCATTTCCAACAAGACCAAGAAACAGAATGTCCCACTGACTCTTCACAGAATGGACCTTAAAATATCACACACAAAAATAAAATATGAACATAGATACGTAACAAAACTTACAATAGAAAAGTCTCTAGATTTCATGGAACTTTTTCTTTACAAAAAAAAATAGTAGTATAATTTATGTATCATAGTATTAATCAATTTAAATAAATAATTCAATAACTTTTGCAAATGTATTGTACTCTGCAACCATCAACACTATCTTGTTTTAGAAAGTTTTCATGACCCAAAGATGAGCCCTTAGTTCCTAGCTCCAGTCCTAGACACCAATAATAATACTCTCCCTTATAGATTTGCTTTTTCTGAGCATTACATGAACAGAATGGTACAATATATTGTCTTTTGTGATTGCCTTCTTTTGCTTATTATAAATATTTGAGGATTTTCCTGGTTGTATCATGTATTGGTACTTTGTTGGTTTTACTGCCAAAGAGAATTCACAATATATTTAACATTTTGCTTACCCCTTCATCAGTTGGGTTGTTTTCACTTTGTAATTTTTATTGAGATATAACTAACATTCAATATTATATGAGTTTCAGATGTACAACTTAATGATGTAAATATTGAGAAATGAGAATAAGTTCAATTACCATTCATTATCACACATAATAAAAATGTTTTTTTCTTATGATGAGAACTTTAAGATTTACTTTTTATCAACTAACTTTTATAAGTAATGAATTTACATACAGATATTTGTATGGACATATATTTTATATCTTTTGGACAGATTCCTAGTGCTAGAATTGTTGAAGTGTATGGTAAATTTTTATATCACATTTTAAGAAATTACCAGATTATTTTGCAAAGTGGCTGTACCATTTTTAATTCATACCAGCAATGCATAAAATATCCTTTTTCTCTACATTTTTGCTAACATTTGATATTGTCTATCTTCTTTTTATAATAGAGTGGTACCTCGAGATACGAGTTTAATTCGTTCCATAACCTTGCTCGTATATCAAGTTGCTCATATCTCAAAGCATATTTCCCCATTGAAATCAATTGAAATGCCATTAATCCATTCCAGCCCCCAAAATGCCACCCCAGTTGTTCTTGTTACGTGTTTTTGAATAAGAAAAACGTATTTATAAATGACAAATATTGTATAAAAACATAATAAAAGAGAATGTAAAGGAATAAACTGGTTTTATAGAGTGTATTCACCTACTCATTACACTCTTAATGCTACACTTTATCCCTAAACTGAATGTAACTTAACTAATCTTCACTGAACTTAATTCCTACTGGTCTTCGCATTTTTGGCCGATTTCAAAAAAACGTGTCCAATGAGGTTTGCCTCTTCCTCCCTTTCAGAATGTTTCTGAAATGGGTGAGGCAAGTCTCATTGAACAGCTCCGATGCACGGCCAGTAGCAACTTTTTCAGGGTGTTTTTTTTCCATGAAGTGTGACACCATCTCCCACATTCCTAAGATCTCCTTTATCTCACTTGGAGAGATCTCCTCCACCTCTGGCTTCTCCTCGAAACCAATTTCTTGGAGAACCTCCGCATGTTGCTGAGACTGCAACTCTTGTAACTCCTCCTTGGTGAGTTCCAGAGAGTGCTCCTCCACGAGCTCATTCAGGTCTCTCTCATTCACCTCCAGGCCCATGGGTTTTCCCAGAGACACTATCTCCTCCTCCACTGGCACCTCGGGTTTGAATCCTTTGAAGGCCACAGCTTCTTCCATGCAGAGGTCAAAGTCCTCATTGTAACACTCAGTCAGGCCTGATCAATAATTCTGAGGCATATCACAATGTTAACGTGGTTCTTCCAGAACTCTTGAAGGGTGAGGTTTGTGTTCTCTATCACCTCAAAGCAGCGCCGGAACAGGTACTTGATGTGCAGCTTTTTAAAATTAGAAATCACCTCCTGATCCATGGGCTGCAGGATAGGAGTGGCGTTGGGAGGTAGGTAGACAACCTTTATAAACTTGAACTCTTTGAGGAGTTCATCTTTGAGGTTCGGTGGGTGAGCAGGAGCATTGTGGAGGACGAGGAGGGCTTGCATGGTTAGGTTGTTTTCGTGTAGATATTTCTTAACAGAAGGGCCGAAAACCAGGTTTACCCACTCCACAAAGAACTGCCTGGTGAGCCATGCCTTCGGGTTTGCCCTCCACATTATTTGCAGTTTATCTTTTAAAATCTTATGTGACTTAAAGACTCTGGGGTTTTTCAAATGGTATACGAGCAGAGGCTTGATCTTGCAGTCGCCAATCGCATTGGTGCACAGTGCGAGAGTTAGCCTATCCTTCATGGGTTTGTGGCCTGGCATCGCCTTCTCCTCTGCCATTATATAAGTCCTTTTGGGCACCTTCTTCCAGAAAAAGCCCTGTCTTGTCACAGTTGAAGACTTGCTGGGGGATATATCCTTTGGCTTCTATCAGTTCGGAAAGAGTTTTGAGGTAATCCTCAGCTGCTTCACATCTGAACTTGCTGCCTCACCATGCCTGACGATGGAGTGAATGCCAGACCTTTTCCTGAAGTTATCAAACCAGCTCTATTGGCTTTAAATGAGTTTTTCCAAGCTTCATCCGTGGAAGTGCTCGGGGTCTGCTCCAGCATATCACTGTAAATCTCTGGCGCCTTCTCGCATATGATGCCCTGTGTTAATGTGTCTCCTTTAAGTTGCTTCTCTGTCACCCACACCATCAGTAGATTTTCCATCTTTTCATGGAGAGAGCTATGGAGCTTAGAAATTATTGTAACGCTCTTAGCTGGCATTTTGCCCTTTATCGACTCTTCTGTTTAAGCACAGTGAATATCATTGAAGTACTATGCCCGTATTGCCTCGCCAAGTCAGCCACTCGCACACCTTGCTCATATTTGTCTATGATTTCATGCTTTAATTCAATAGACATCATCCTCTTCTGAGCACTGACCTTTCCACTCGCTTTCTTCAGACCCATTGTTATAAAAAGAAATGTGATAAAGTAAGTAAATGCACAAAAGATGCTTCGACAACAAGGTAAACAAGCACAATGACTGAGGAGTGGGAAACTATGAGATGTTCAAGTCACGGTAAACTGGTGGGTTGTGTGCAGCCAGCTGATCCAAGCGATTACTCGTATCTCAAATGTTGCTCGTATTTCAAAGCAAAAATAGCTTGCTCGAGAGCTCCTATCTCAAAAATCTCATATGTTAGGGCACTCGCATCTCAAGGTACCATTTTAATTCTAGTAGGTGTGAAATAGTACTTCTTTGTGGTTTCAATATACATTTCCATAAGACTAGCAATTCCAAGTATCTTCTCATATGTTCATGATACATTTGTACATCCTCTTTAATAAAATGTCTGTTCAAATGTTAGACTATTTTAAATTATGTTTTTTATGTTTTTACTTACTATTGAGTAGTGAGTATTCTTTGTATATTCTAAATATAATTCCATATGATATATTTGACCTGAAAATATTTTCTACTTGTCCTTGCTTTGCCTTGCCTTTTCTAGTAATTTTCTCAATTGATGACCTTCAAATAGAAAGTTTTCATTTAATTCCAAATTACCAATGAACTTCATTTTATTAAGTTCAATTTGTAACATTTCTTTCACATAGCTGTATCATGCTTTTGGTATATATATATATATATATATATATATATATATATATATATATATATATATATATATAAAAGCTTTGACGAACAATGGTCATAAAAATTTTCCTTTATATTTTATTAGAAATTTTATAATTTAAGCTCTTATATTTATATCTCTGCCGTGCTTGAGTTAATTTGGTGTAGTATGAGATAAGGATATGTTAATTCCCATGCACATATATGTGAACGTTTGAAATTATATCTATAAATTTCTTTACATGTTGATGTACAATTGTCCCAACAAAATGTTTTGAAAATATTTTCCACATTTAAATTCCTCTTTCACTATTATGAAAATCAACTAACCAACCTATCCTATATATCTACCCATATGCAATAATACATTGTCTGGATAAATGGAATTTGTTATTACATTTGAGATTGGGAAGCCATCTGTTTTCTTTGCAGTTCCATGTAAAGTCTTGTATGCATTTGTGAATTTCTACACAAAAGCCAGAGGGAATATCGTTAGGGATTTCAATGAATCAATATATAAAATTGATTATATATTTATAATCATGCTAATAGTATGGAGTTCTAATCAATGAATATGTAATATCTCCCCATTTGTTTAGATATTTTTTCATGTCTCTCACTAATCTTTTGTAGTGGTCAGTGAAAGTTTTGCATTTAATGAATTAAACTGATACCTAAGCATTTTTGTTGATTTGATACTATTGTAAGGGAAATTATTTTCTTTACTTTTGAAGTTTTGTTGCTCAGATATAGAAATAGAATTACCTTTTTTATATTATCTTGTATCATGTAGGTTTTAAAAACTCAATTATTACATCAAAGTTCTTTTATTTTTTTGGATTCCTTAGGATTTTCTACATATGAGATTATGACACTTGTTAATAAAGATGGTTTTACTTCCCTTTCTTCAGTCAGTATTTTCTTATATATTTTGTTCCTGGATAGCAAACAGTCTGGAACATTCTAAATAATGTTGACTAGACATAGTGAAATTGGCTATAATGGTCTTGTTCTCATTCTTAGGGGTAAATCTTCCAGCCTGACATCACTTGTGTGATGTTAACAGGACAATTGCCAGAGATGCTTTTTTAAAAATATATATATTTTATTGATTTTTTACAGAGAGGAAGGGAGAGGGATAGAGAGTTAGAAACATCGATGAGACATCAATCAGCAGCCTGCTGCACGCCCCTTACTGGGGATGTGCCCGAAACCAGGATACATGCATTTGACCTGAATCGAACCTGGGACATTTCAGTCTGAAGGCTGATGCTCTATTCACTGATCCAAACCAGTTTTGGCCACAGATGCTTTTGATTAGGTTGAGAGAGTATTATTCTTTTTATAATCTCTTTAGAGCTTTATAATAAACTAGAGTCCTGATGCACAAAATTTGTGCAAGGGGCTGGGCTCTTGATCCAGAAGGATGTCCGGATTGTTTTTCCTGCTGTTTGTAGCATATTAGCTTTTGATTATATAAGATGTATGCTAGATTTTGGCAAATATTTTTTCTCCATTTAGTAAGGACATTTCATTTTGTTCTTCATGCTAATATTATGGTCTGTTATATTAATTAATTTTCAGATATTAAAGCAATCTTGCATTGTAAAAAAAAAATCCAACTTTGTCAGAGTACAAAATATTTTACATGTTATTTAATTTGGTGGGCTCATATTTTGAAGCTTTAAAATGTTTATTAATAAGTGATATTGAGTTTTAGTTTTCTTACCTTGCATCTTTGCTTGGATTTGGTATAAAGATATAGTGGCTTCATAAAATGTGTTATCCTTTATATTTTTATGAAGTTTATAGAGATTCATACTAACCCTTTAAATATGTGTAAATTCTGTGTAGATTTTTTTTTTCATCTTGAGACAATTTAGCACCTTGCACCTTTCTAAGAATTTATTGATTCATTTAAGTGGTCTAATTTGTTGGCATATATTTTTTATATTTTTCCATATAATCCTTTTTATTTATGAATGGTCATTAGTGATATTCTCACTTTAAGTCCTGGCTTTGTTAATTTGTGTCTTTTGTTTTTTTCTTGGTCAGTTCAACTAAAGATATGTGAATTTTGTTTTTCTCAAATACAAGTCCTTGTTTCATCACATTTTCTCCTCAGTTTTAATGATATTTGCTCTAATCTTACCATTTCCTTTCCTGGGGGTTCAGTTCACTCTTCTTTTTCTAGTCATTTAACATAGGATATTGATTTGAGAACTTTTTTCTTTTTTTTAATGTAGGAATTTAGAAATACAAATTACACATCCTCCTAAGCACTGATTTAGCTACATTTCATAAATTTTTATATGTTATGTACATATGTATTCAGTTGCCATCTCTTCTTTAACTCAGATTGAGAAAGTTTCCAAATATTTGAAGGTTTCTCAAAAATGTTCTTTAAATATCTAATTTAATTCCATTAGGAATAGAGAGCATATATTGTGCAGTTTTAATGTATTTAGATATATTGTGTCTTATTTTACAGCCATGGTTCTTTGTTTATATACTGTCTGTCATTGGAGTTGAGTAAGTGCATGTTTAGCACTTGATGTAATATGAAGGTAAGTCCCTCCTTAACTCTGTGCCCTGGCAAAGTCACTTGCCTCTCTCTAATGCCTACCTTAACCCTGGAAATAGAATATAGGGACATTAGGCCCAAGTCTGGAGTTTTACTCAGTTTTTATAAAAGGTGGATCAACATGTTTCATTGAAAGGTTGAGAGGCATTCATCAGATTGAGTTCAACATGTCCTGATTGGGCAAATCAAAGTAACTCTAAAATATGGTAGTGATCAGACTATGCTTGCCATGTCTGTTAACTCCTGAGTTTCAAAAGAAAAGTGTGCTCTTTGAGTTATCATTAGCCTAAATCAGGATTTAAACAATTTATATGTATGGGCTGGGGAGAACTGAATGGGGAAATATCTGACTTCCTACAAAAAATGACAACTTGTCATCCAAAAATAATCTACATAAGTTTGTTTTAAAGTCTTTGTTTCCAGGGAGAAGAAAAATGGTGGCAGAATAGATGGATGTGTCTGGAGCCTTTTCGCTGGGCAGATGATAAGAGCAGTTGAGAGTTTCCCTGGGAGTGTTTGTTGGCAAGTTAAGAGTTAGTTAACCTCCAGGAGAAAGTGGGGGACTGCTGGACGGGGCTCTCCGGACCAGGCAGCCCCACTGCCACAGTTTTTTTGTTAGCAGAAGCCACCAGCAAGAACATGGAGACCACGCCATGCTGCAGGGGAAACTGGATGTCTACGACAGACTGAAAAGCTACAGCTCCAGCACCCACTGAACAGCTGGGTGACCCAGAACACCACTCTCCAATAGGCACAGACACTCGGACTCAGAGGAGCTCCAGATGCCACACGGAAAGGAGAGAGAACTACATAACGAGACACCTGGAGCAGAAAGACCAGAGGCAGACGAAGAAACAGCCTGCATATGACAGAAAAGCATGTATTATCAGAAAAGTAAGTAAATGAAATAGAAGAAGAAATAGACTTGCCAGAGAAAGAGTTACAACAAATGGTCATGAGGTGGTTGAAATAATAGAAGACAAAATCGACAATGTGAGTAAGAGCCAAGAGGAAATGAAGAAGAAACAAGAAGAAATGCAGAATAATCAAGAAATGGAAAATGACATCACTGCTATAAAAAACTCAATAGAAAGCATCAAAAGTACACTAGAAGAAGCAGAGGAACACAACAGTAAGATAGAAGACAAGGTAGGAAAAAATACCCAAGTATAGCAGCTTCTAAAAATTATTAAAAAGAAAGAGGAGAACCTAAGGAAACTTTGGGATAACATGAAACAAAACAACATAAACATAAATTGGGTTCCAAAAGAATGGAAACTGAGCAAGGAATAGAAAACCTGTTAGAAGAAATAATTACAGAAAACTTCCCCAATATAGGAAAGAAAAAACCCACATAAATACAAGAAGCTCACAGAGTACCAAGCAAAATGAACCCCAAAAAACCGACACCAAGGCACATTATAATTAAATTGACAAACACCAACGACAAAGTAAGGATCTTAAAAGTGGCAAGAGAGAAACAGAAAGTTACCTACAAAGGAATCCCCATAGGACTAGCTACTGATTTCTCAACAGAAACTCATCAAGCCAAAAGGGAATGGAATGAAATATACTAAGTCATGCAAAGGAAGGGTCTGAATCCAAGAATACTGTACCCTGCAAGGCTTTCTATCAAAATTGAAGGTGAAATCAAAAGCTTCACAAACAAAAAGGATTGAGGGAATATATTACCACCAAACCAGCAATGCAAGAACGGTTAAAGAGTCTGCTATAAAAAAAAAAAATAGGAAGCAAAGAAGGAACTCTGGAGTAAAGACTAAAAATGGTGACAGATAACTACCTATCAATAATAACTTTAAATGTAAACATATTAAATGCTCTAAACAAAAGACATAGGGTAACCAGTTGGATAAGAAAACATGATTCATATATCTGCTGTCTACAAGAAACCTACCTCAGGAAAAGAGATGCACACAGATTGAGGGTGAAGGAATGGAAAATGGTATTTCAGCCAAATGCAAATAAAAAAAAAGCTGGGGTTGCAATACTTATATCTGACAAATTAGATCTCAAAGTGAAGGACATAACAAGAGATAAAGAAGGGCACTTCATAATAATAAAGGGAAAAATCCAACAAGAAGAAATAACTATGGTAAACATATACACACCCAATATAGGAGCACCTAAATACATAAAAGAACTCCTGGTGGTATTAAGGGAGAGATTGAGAGCAATATGATTATAGTAGGAGACTTTAATACCCACTGTCACCAATGGATAAGTCCTTTAAACAAAAAATTAGCAAAGAAATATCAATCTTAAATGACTCATTAGAACACATGGAATTAAGTGACATCTGCAGAACATTTCACCCCAAACCCACAGAATATACATTCTTCTCCAATGCACATGGGTCATTTTCAAAGATAGATCATATGTTGGTCATAGGAAAAGTCTGTTCAAATTCAAGA
Source organism: Lasiurus borealis (assembly GCA_004026805.1). NCBI lineage: Eukaryota > Metazoa > Chordata > Mammalia > Chiroptera > Vespertilionidae > Lasiurus > Lasiurus borealis. Next base: position 6,223 of record PVJN01028092.1, on the reverse strand, counting down.
ATATAGAAATCATATTAAGCATCTTCTCAGATCACAGTGGCATAAAACTGAAAATCAACTACAAAAAAACTATCCAAAGAAATCAAACACATGGAGACTAAACAGCATGCTATTAAACAATGACTGGATAACAAGAGAGATCAAGGAAGATATAAAAAACATCATGGCAACAAATGACAATGACAACACAACAATCCAAAATTTATAGGATACAATGAAAGCAGTCTTGAGGGGAAAGTTCATAGCTCTACCAGCCTATTGCAAAAAACAGGAAACAATGTAATAAATTTCCTAACCCTACAAATCAAAAGAACTAGAAAGGGAGCAACAAGAAAAGCCCAATGTATGCAGAATGAAGGAAATACTAAAGATCAACAAAACCAAGAGCTGTTTCCTTGAAAGGATAAACAAGATTGAAGGACTTATAGACAGGCTCACCAGAAACAAAGAGAGAACACTCAAATAAACAATATAGAAATGAAAGAGGAAAAATAACAACAGATGCCACAGAAATACAAAGAATTGTTAAAAAATACTATGAAAAACTCTATTCCAACAAATTGGACAACCTGCAAGAAATGGACATATTCCTAGAAAAATATAACTTTCCAAAACTCAATCAGAATGAATTAATCACCTCAATAGTCCAATAATTATGGAAGAAATTGAAGCAGTCATCAAAAAGCTTCCAGCAAAAAAAGCCCAGGACCAGATAGCTACACAGGAGAGTTTTACCAAACATTCAAGGAAGAATTAAAACCTATCCTCCTGAGACTATTTAAAAATATTCAAGAAGAAAGAACACTTCCAGAGACCTTCTATGAAGCCAGCATCACCCTAATACCAAAACCAGATAAAGACAACACAAAGAAAGAGAATTATAGGCCAATATCTCTCATGAACATACATGCCAAAATCCTCAACAAAATTCTAACAAATTGGATCCAGCAGTACATCAGAAAGATCATATACCATGACCAAGTAGGATTCATCCCAGGAATGCAAGGATGGTACAATATCTGCAAATCAATAAAGTTGATATATCACATAAACAAATTGAGAGATAAAAATCACATAGTCATATCAATTGATGCAGAAGAAGCATTTGACTAAATGCAACACCCTTTCTTGATAAAAACTCTCAGCAAAGTAGGAATAGAAGGATTATATCTCAACATCATAAAAGCCATATATTATAAAAACACAGCTAATATCATACTCAATGGGCAAAAACTAAAACCATTTCCCCTAAGAACAGGAACAAGACAGGGATGCCCACTCTCATCTATCCTGTTCGACGTAATACTGGAAGTATTAGCAATTGCAATTACACAAGAAGAAGAAATGAAAGGCATCCAAATTGAAAAAGAAGACGTAAAGCTCTCCTTATTTGAGATGACATGATACTGTACATACAATATCCGAAGGACTCCATCCAAAAACTAATTGACTTAGTAAATGAGTTTGGCAATGTAGCAGGATTCAACATTAATGCTAAGAAATCTGTGGCATTTCTACACAGTAATAGAGAAATTACAGAAAGAGAGACTAAAAAAGCAATCAAATTTACCATCATAGCAAAAAAAAATTAAGATACCTTGGAATAAACCTAACTAATGAGGCAAAAGTTCTATATGCAGATATCCACAGGACACTGAAAAAAGTGATAGAGAAAGAGGTAAACAGATGGAAGAGCATACCATGCTCATGTTGATTTGGAGAATTAACATCATTAAAATGTCCATACTACCCAAAGCAATCTATAGATTCAATATACTACCCATTAGAATACCAACAACATATTTCACAGACCTAGAAAGAACTCTTCAAAGATTCATCTGGAAAAAAAAAGACTGTGAATAGCCACAGCGATCCTGAGAAAGAAGTATAAAGTAGGTTGGATTTCAATACCAGAGTTCAAGCTGTATTACAAAGCAACTGTTCTCAAAACAGCCTGGTACTGGCACAAGAACAGACACATAGACCAATGGAATGGAATAGAGAATCCAGATATTGACCCAAAACACTATTCTCTATTAATATTTTACAAAGAAGGCATGAACATATAATGGAATCACGGCAGTCTCTTCAATAAATGGTGTAGGGAAAATTGGACAGATACATGCAAAAAAAAAAAAAATGAAAGTAGACCACCAACTTACACCATAAGAAATCACAAACACCAAATAGAAAGGATTTATGCTCCCCTATGTTCATAGCAGCACAATTTACAATAGCTACAATTTGGAAACAACCTAGGTGCCCGTCAGCAGATGAGTGGATCAGAAAACTGTGGTACATGTAGACATGGAATTCTATGCTGCCATTAAAAAGAAGGAATTCTTACCATTTGCAGCAATCTGGTTGGAACTGGAGAGCTTTATGTTTAGTGATATAAGCCAGTCAATGAAGGAGAAGCATCACATGATCTCACTCATTTGTAGATAATAAAGAACATTATAAACTGATGAACAAAAGGATAGATACAGAGGCAGTAAAGCTTCAAACAGACTGTGAAATTACAGCAGGAAGATTAAAGTTAGGTGAGGTAGATAAGAGATCAATCAAAGGACTTGTATGCATGCATATAAGCATAACCAATGAACACAGACACTGAGGGGTTGGGTTATGCCTGGGAGGGGGGGCAATGGGGAGATATGTATAAAAAAATTAATAAAAAATATTTCTTAAAAAAATAAACTCCAAATGAATACAGGACTTACACATTAGACGGGAAACCATAAAAATACTAGAGAAATCCACAGGCAACACAATCTCAGACATATGCCAAAAGAACTTCTTCACTCTTACTGCTCCCAGGGCAATAGAAGCTAAAGAGAAAATAAGCAAATGGGACTACATCATAATAAAAGCTTTTGCACAGCAAAAGAAACCATCAAGAAAATAACAAGAAAGCCCACTGCATGGGAGAACATATTTGCAAATGTTATCACTGATAATAGTTTAATTTCCAAAATCTAAAGCCAAGTTATACAACTTAATAAAAGGAAGATAAGTGATCCAATAAAAAATGGACAATGGACTTAAATAGAACCTTTTTGAAAGATGACAGAGGGTCAAGAGACACATGAAAATATGTTCAAAATCACTAATTATCTGAGAAATGCAAATCAAAACGACAATGCGATACCATCTCACACCTGTCAAAATGGCAATCATCAACAAATCAAAAAATGACAAGTATTGACGAAGATGTGGAGAAAAAGGAACCCTTGTAAACTGTTGATGGGAATGCAGACTGGTGCAGCCACTGTGGAGAACAGTATGGAGTTTCCTCAAAAAACTAAAAATGGATATCCCATTTGACTCAGCAATCCCAGTCTTAGGAATATATCCTAAGAAAGTAGAAACACCAATCAGAAAGGATTTATGCACCCCTATGTTCATAGCAGCACAATTTACAATAGCTACAATTTGGAAAAAGCCTAGGTGCCAGTCAGCAGATGAGTGGATCAGAAAACTATGGCACATCTACACAATGGAATTCTATGCTGCTATTAAAAAGAAGAAATCCTTACCATTTACAGCAATCTGAATGGAACTGGAGGGCCTCATGCTAAGTGAAATAAGCCAGTCAATGAAGGAGAAACATCACATGATATCACTCATTTGTGGATGATAAAGAAGAATATAAACTGATGAACAAAAGGATAGATATAGAGGCAGTAAAGCATCCAACAGACTGTCAAATTACAGCAGGAAGGTTAAGGAGAGGTGGGGTAGATAAGAGATCAACCAAAGGACTTGTAAGCATGCATATAAGCATAACCCATGAACACAAAACTCTGGGGGTTGGGGTATGTCTGGGAGTGGGGAGAGGGGCAATGGTAAGATATGTATACATGTAACACAATAAAAAAATAAAAAATAAATAAAGTCCTTGTATTCAAGTTCATAAACGTGTCAACCAATTCACTATTTAACCCTCAGCTCACCAGTATACATGTTTCCTGGGGGGGAAAAAAAACTTATGTAAATCTCATTCATTGTTATGTGAATAGAAGCATCAAGTAAGTTTAGCAACAAAGAATTCAATTAATTAGCAAGAGCATACAATCCAAAACAAGCCCCACTTAAAAGATATGCTGTTAATTGAAGTTTGAATTGTGTGCTAAATTCTAAAACATAAAGACATAAAGGCAGCATAAAATGTTGAGTGACTGCATCATTGGCAGTATTGTATTAAAATAATTCAACCTCTAATTTTAGGGTTTTAGTTCATGAATAACTATTTTGATCACACGAAGAAGAATGGATATATGTTTCTCAATGTTGTGATGTACTAGCATAATAACTTATTAGATCATTAGATATAGAGAATGGCACTCAATTATATTAAAGGAAAATGTTAGTAAGAAATTGTTTGAATAATCCTATTTTATTTGTGTGTAATGCTTGACATTTCTGTAGCACTTATACCTACACTTTTTTTTATATAAAATCCTTAAGACAAAACTTGAAACTATAAAAGGCAATTATTATCCATTTTTATATTTGTATGTTCTTTAAAATAAGAAGCTAGTTTTACTAAAGGTTAAGTGACTTGAAACATATCACACAGTTGGTAAATTAATGCCAAGTTAATAATAAAAATTTGTGCATCCCACATAATCCTATTAACCCTCCATGCTCTTTTCATTTCATCATATGTTCACAATATTAGTCTGTAAAAAAGGTAGAAGACTAAAATGTAATTTTATTGTTAGCATAAGTACAATATTCCTACTCTAGGATAAACCAGTATGTAACCCTGTATCATATAAAGAAAATTAAAAAGATACAAATAAATAATATATTGCTTTGGCTTCTACAAATCAACAAACATTATTTCAATGTAGAAATATATAGAAATATACCTTTGTGGATATTTTCATGGCCTTTTCCAAAGTATTCCATAAAACAAAATGTAAAATGTGCATTTTTTTTAGCATTTGTTTAGAAATAACTCACATAAAGTTGCAAAGATAGCATTATGAGATTCTAGGTACAATTACACATTACAAAACCATAATATAATATCAAAACTAAGAAATCAACATTAGTACAATATGTGGATATTGCTTTTTGCCATTTTATCATATGTTTATATTCAGGTAAGCACCACCTCTATTAAAATAGAGAACTATTTCATCATCATAAAGATTTCCTTATCCCATTATATTTTTATTCATCTCTTCTCTCCTATCATTTTTATATACTAACAACCATTATTTTTTTCTCCATCATCATTATTATTATTATGTTTACTTATGATGCCTTTGGAATAAAAATCTAAGTTCTCATGGACTTTTATTCTGAGAAATTAAAAGAAAACTTGATGCAAAATAGCAAATGACCAGAAATTATACATCAAATAGAGAAGGAGGAGGCAACAACCAGATAGCTAGCTGTTACTTCTCTAGTGACAAACAGATTGGATTTGGGAAACTGAAGCAGAGACAGTCAAGCTCACTTCCTTTTCCAAAGTCTACCTGAGCTTCCTTTGTATGTCCTACATGTTCTAGCTCAGTGGTGTCTTAGTAGAAATTCTGGGTGTCCAGTCAGGGAAAGCCTCTTAGTGCTAATACACATTCTTCCATCTCTCACTCTTGCACTCAATATCTGGAAATCATAGGTTCTACTTAGTTTATGTGAAATATTCCAGCAGATTAGATTCTTGAGTCATTGGAAAAAATCTATAATGCAGAGATACCAGATGTTTGATAACTATTGTGTAAGAAAAACATTGAGTTACACTTAATTAATTAGCAATTAGATTTAGGGAGATTTAAATAGCCATTGCTAGTGATGTTTCTAAAGAGTGGTGGTTAGTTGTACATTATGCTGTTGTGATATCAAAAATTAAATGATATTATAGGATAATATCATGTAAGGATATTCTTTGCTCTAGGCCATGGCAATTCAATTTCAAATGGTCTGACAATTTCTTTTTGTAACTTTATATAAACTATTTCAGGGAGGCAAAAACACAGATTACTTACCTTAGCTCAAGAGGCCAAATATATTGGCTTTCAATTATGATTCTTATGACGTTTAAAGGAAACTTCTCTTTATTTCCTTCCAAAATGATTTTCATGTTACAGAATTTCATTTAAAAATCTGTCTCATGAAGTAATTTCTCTTAAGGTTATGGAGACCAGTGTATGGATTCCCTCTCCTGACATACCTTCCCCATTGTCTATGCCCAATGATTATGTTCATA
>PVJN01028091.1:0-27519 GCA_004026805.1 Lasiurus borealis | reverse complement strand
CTTTGGGAAACTACCATTGTTGAATTTTGGTGTGATATTAAGGAAGAATAACTACAATTATCTGGAAAGGCTGTTAACTTTTCCAACTACATATTTCTCTAAGGCTGGATTTTCTTCATATACTTCAAGCAAAATGCATATTGCAGCAGAGTAAAGGGAGAAACTGACCTAAGACTCCAGCTGTCTTCTATTAAGCCAAATATGAAATAGATGTACAAAAATACAAAACACTGCTATTATTCTCACAATTTTTTGTTTTGAAAAATAAAGATTTTATAAAGTAAAATATTTGTATTATGTAATGGGTTTGTTGCTATCTTTAAATGAATATTGTAAATTTTCTATTATTGTTTCTAACATGGTAAATATTGATAGACATAATTTACATAAACAAAAACATCTTTGAGGTTCTTAATAATATTTAGGACTATACATGGATCCTGAGACTAAACAATTTGAGAACTAGTGTTCTAGAAAAAAAACATAGGAAATGTAATCTGAGCATAATCATAAAAGAAAAGATTGTTATATTAGACTTTATTCATTTAAGTATTTCTCTTTAAGTCACAGACTGGCAAAGATTAAATGTATCAAAAAGGAAAAACCTCATAAGTTGATTTTTAAAAAGTTAGCAAAAAAACTTGAAAACATCCTTTACAAAAATGGCCAAGAAGCCTAAGAAAAGGTATTCAACATCAGCAGTTAGAGAACTGCAAAATGAAATGAGATACCATTACTCTCTCACCCAGAAAGGCTAAAATGGAAAGAGCTGACAAGTGCCAAGTGTTGGCAAAGATGTGGAATAACTAGAACTTTCATCGGTGATAATGGAAACTTTGCAAAATTGTTGGCAGTATCTTTAAAACTAAACTTATTTATTCCGGAAAATAATGTTTATATAAGTTCACCAAAACATATGTGTAAGAATGTTCGTAGAAGCTTTCTTTTTTTTAAAATTTAATAATTCTTTATTGTTCAGATTATTACAATTATTCCTCTCCCCCCCCATACCTCACTTCCACCAGGCTCCCACTCCACCCTCTGCCCTTACCTCTTTCCCCCACTGTCCTCATCCATAGGTATACGATTTTTGTCCAGTCTCTTCCCACAACCCCTCAGAACCGTCACTCCACTCCCTTTCTATGCCCCTGATTCTATTCCATTCACCAGTTTATTCTGTTCATTAGATTTTTAATTCACTTGATTTTTATATTCACTTGTTGATAGATATGTATTTGTTGTTCATAATTTTTATCTTTACGCTTTTCTTCTTCTTCCTCTTCTTAAAGAGTACCTTTCAGCATTTCATATAATACTGGTTTGGTGTTGATGAACTCCTTTAGTTTTTTCTTATCTGTGAAGCTCTTTATTGGACCTTCAATTCTAAATGATAGCTTTGCTGGGTAGAGTAATCTTGGTTGTAGGTTCTTTCTATTCATCACTTTGAATATTTCTTGCCAGTCCCATCTGGCCTGCATAGTTTCTGTTGAGAAATCAGCTGACAGTTGTATGGGTGCTCCCTTGTAGGTAATGAACTATTTTTCTCTTGCTGCTTTTAATATTCTCTTTGTCTTTTGCTCTTGGTATTTTAATTATGATGTGTCTTGGTGTGGTCCTCTTTGGATTCCTTTTGTTTGGGGTTCTGTGTGCTTCCTGGACTTGTAAGTATATTTCTTTCACCAGGTGGGGCAAGTTTTCAGTCATTATTTCTTCAAATAGGTTTTCAGTATTTTGCTCTCTCTCTTCTTCTGGCACCCCCATAATTCGGAGGTACACTTGAAGTTGTCCCAGAGGCGCCTTACACTATCTTCACATTTTTAAATTATTTTTTTCTTTTTTTAAATTAAATCTTTATTATTCAGATTATTACATTTGTTTCTCTTTTCCCCCCTCCATAGCACCCTCCACCCAACTCCCACTCTTCCCTCTGCCCTTACCTCCCTCCCATTGATCTCATCCATAGGTGTATGATTTTTGTCAAGTCTCTCCCTGTACACCCTTCACCCTTTTCCCCCTGAGAATTATCAGTCCACTCCCTTTCTGTGCTCCTGATTCTATTATATTCACCAGTTTATTCTGTTCACCAAATTTTTAATTCACTTAATTTTTAGATTCACTTATTGATAGATATGTATTTGTTGTTCATAATTTTTTATCTTTTACCTTTTTCTTTTTCCTCTTCTAAAAGAGTACCTTTCAGCATTTCATATAATACTCGTTTGGAGTTGATGAACTCCTTTAACTTTTTCTTATCTGTGATGTTCTTTTATCTGCCCTTCAATTCTGAATGATAGCTTTGCAGGATAGATTATTCTTGGTTGTAGGTTCTTGCTATTCATCACATTGAATATTTCTTGCCATTCCCGTCTGGCCTGCATCGTTTCTGTTGAGAAATCAGCTGACAGTCGTATAGGTGCTCCCTTGTAGGTAATGAACTGTTTTTCTCTTGCTGCTTTTAATATTCTCTCTTTGTCTTTTGCTCTTGGTATTTTAATTATGATGTGTCTTGGTGTGGTCCTCTTTGGATTCCTTTTATATGGGGTTCTGTGTGCTTCCTGGACTTGTATGTCTATTTCTTTTACCAGATGTGGGAAGTTTTCAGTCATTATTTCTTGAAATAGGTTTTCAGTATCTTGCTCTCTCTCTCCTTCTGGCACCCCCACAATTCTGATGTTGGTATGCTTGAAGCTGTCCCAGAGTCTCCTTACATTATCTTCACATTTTTGGATTATTTTCTCTTCTTGCTTTTCCAGTTGAGTGTTTTCTGCTTCTTTATATTTCAAATTTTTGACTTGATTCTTGCCTTCCTCTAGTCTGCTGTTAGGACTCTGTATAGTATTTTTTATTTCAGTCAGTGTATGTTTAATTTCTAGTTGGTCCTTTTTCATTTCCTCTTGGGAATTGCTAAATTTATTCATCATCTCTAGTTGGATCTTTTGCATCTCTAGTTGGTCTTTTTGCATCTCCTCTTGGGACTTGATAAATTTATCCACCTTTTCTAGCATATTCTTGAAAAACCTTATAAGCGTGGTTCTGAACTCTATATCCAGTCATTTTTTTCCCCTCCATTTCTTTTGTTTGTGATCCCTTCCCTTGTCTCGGCATTTTCACTATGCCGGGAAAACTTCTGTGTTGAATTCAGCCTTATGATATCAGACTTGCAAAACCAAAGAAGCCTCTCTGTTGAGCTTGGGATAGGTGGAGTCTCAGGGCTTAAGGGACCACCTTGCCTTCCAGTCGGCCCCACCCTCCACGGCCCCTGAGTCTCACACGACTGGGTAATTGCTAGAGCAGCCCTTGTGCGCGCACACCCTCAGTGCCTCTAGACTGCTGCCTTTCCAGTTCCCCCGCGCACGAGGACCACACGAGTCTAGGTCTCCAGGGTTTTGCCTGAAACAGGGGCTTAGTGGAGTCAGAAGTGGCACAGTTGGGAGGGTCTGTCTACCACCCACTCTCACAAGCCAGCAGCACAATCAGCAATCAGTCCTCTGCGCAGTGCTGTGCGAGCCACCGGCCCTCTGATCTTTTGCGACTCCCCTAAATTTCCGTGCACCTCTCCCTTTTCACAGTCCAAACTTCCCCTGTATGAATTTGGGCTGGATCTAGGATTTAGTGTCATAAGATAAGGGGTTCAATGCCATTGGGAGTCTCCGTTTCCCTCCTGCCAAAGAAAGCCAGCCAGGTACTCTGGCACCCGCTCTCTCAGCGTGTGCTTCTCCGTACCTCAGCTTTTTGCAGCTCCTCTGGGTTTCTGTGAGCCCCTCTCTTTCCTTCTAACTGTAGAACTTAACACTCTTGATTATTGTTGGTATCCCTGGGAGAAATTGACCTTCAGGCCAATTGGCTGTGAGGATCAGCTGTGTCTATGCCAGGAGAGCTTCTGTGCTAGAGTTAGTGTTTTGATACAAGACTTGCAAAATTGCAAAAGCCTCTGTGCTCAGCTTGGATGGGGTTGAGTCTCAGTGCTTAGCAGAGACAACCTTGGCTTCCCATTAGCCTTGCTCTATGTGGCCCCTGGGTCTGTGTCCCTTGGCAATCACTGCAGTCCTCTCTGTGCGCACATGCACACATCTCCAGTCCTGTGCCTTTTGCAGTTCCTCTGAGTTTCCATGCGCTCCGGGGACTCATATGAGTCTGCGTCCCTAGGGTCTCACCCCAAACTGGGGTTCAATGTAGTTGAAACTGGAATTCAACACAATTGGGAGGTTCCATTTTCTTCCCGCTAGAGAAAGCCACGGGCATAATCAGCAGTCAGCTCTCTCTGTGCACGTATCTTCGTACCTCAGCTTTTTGCCGCTCCTCTGAGTCTCCGTGAGCCCCTCTCTTTCCTTCTAATTGTAGAATTTCCACACAGCCAGCTTTCATGTGGTTCTAGATGATGTCCGTTCTGTCTTTTAGGTGTAGTTTTGAAATTGTTGTGCAAGGCAGCAGTGTAGGTGTTCACCTATGCCACCATCTTGGTATTTCTGTAGAAGCTTTCTTTACAGTAGCCCCAAACTGTAAACAAACCAAACATCATCAATAGGAGGATGGATAAGTGAAATACCATATTCACAAAATGAAGCTACCTGTACACAGATGAATGTCACAGACATTATATCAAGGGAAAGCTACCAGACAAGAAATATATATTTTTATTGATTTCAGAGAGGAAGGGAGAGAGAGGGAAAGATTGAAACATCAAGGATGAGAGAGAATCATTGATCTACTGCCCCTGCACACTCCTACTGGGGGTCAGGGAATTGAGCTGTGACCTCTTGGTTCATAAGTCAATACTCAACCACTGAGCTATATTGGCCTGGCTGGAAACCCAGCTTTTAGCAGTGGTTGTGCTGTGTATTTCTTGCTTGGTGGTATTTTCTTATGTGGTTTAATCACATTCAGATCTGTGGCTTGGAAAAAGGCTGAAGCCAGATTGTAGCGGTGGAGAACTGACTGCCTCAGGGAAATTTTCTGGGAATGCATGACTCAACTAGGTTAAATACCACTTTTAAAAATGTTGCTAAATGGTGAATGTGAAAATTCATAAATATTTTCTAAAAGCCTTAGAGACAGCTTAGTAAAGGAGAGGAAAATTGGTTAGTATTTTAGCGTTTCAAACCATCACATTGCTTTTTTTGTCTTACTTGAACAAATTTAGAGACATTAGCACCATTATCATTGTACCCCAAATGAAGACTTATCATTTTACAGTTCAATTTGGCAGATGGAACTAGTCCTTTACAGGAGGGGAGGGTTGGGCCCAGCCCTGAAAAACTAAAATGGGTCAGCTATCAATTGGAGGCATAGATCCTGCCTGTTCTACTGAGCTAACATGGATTAGTTTCAGAAGCAGCTTTGGAGGATTTTTAAAAAAAAATGTATTTTATTGATTTTTTACAGAGAGGAAGGGAGAAGGATAGAGAGTTAGAAACATCGATTAGCTGCCTTTTGTACACCCCTACTGGGGATGTGCTGCAACCAAGGTACATGCCCTTGACTGGAATCAAACCTGTGACCCTTCAGTCTGCAGGCTGACGCTCTATCCACTGAGCCAAACCCGTTTCGGCAGCTTTGGAGAATTTTTTTTTATTCTTGATAGTTTTGTTGTTTGTTTTTGTCTCTGAATGCTTTTTAGGAATAAAAAACAACAACACACTCCATACATTCCTGTGCTTTCTCTCCATTGTTAATTTTGTTTAGGAACTAACAGGCTCCCAGTGGTAATCTGACGTCTTATACAACATATATTTTAGTCTAAAATGAGTCCCTCCTTCTACAGCCCTTTGCCAAGTGCAGTCATTTAATTTATATAAAGGTTTTTGGTCTTGGCTTTACAAGCTTAGAAATGGGAACAGCAGTCCTTATACAAATCCAGCTGTTCCAATTAAGAGAGCCAAAATGATCCAACGCTGTAGTTTTATTGGTTGGCTTTCCTAAAAGCACAGTAGGCTTCATGTTACTCAGGTTTATATAACAGACACATAGCTTCTGAGTTTTAGAAAACTTTCTCTTCTTGTTAATATGTTCAATAGTTACGTAATTTTAGGCTGTGTGTTTTAGATACATGCACAAATAAAAATTGAATCACCACTGCACCACAATCTGTATTTTCTCTGGTCTTATTACTTAAACTATTAATTTTTGACCTCTAATTCAGATTTCTGTACCATTCGCTTCATCTAGGGAACAGTGACTTTCCCTAAGTGTCACTTTCTCCATCTGGGAAATAGTGATAATACCTACTTCATGGAGGAGGTGTTTTCAGGATTAAATATGGTAATGCTTGTAAAATCTTTGGCAGACAGCCTAATGACAGCTATCCTTTGTTTTAGTGATCAGTTCTGCCAAATTTAATCTTCAAGGGGTTGGAGACAGGAATTGAGGGCAATAGTTTCCTATAGTAAGATTCCACTAAAAGGGCAGACCCAGCACCCCAGTGCCAAGCAAGTCCTTCAATAGGGAGGATTGTTGCAATTCCTAAGAATTAGGGAGATGGTGCCATTCTTTTCTTGGAGCTCTTTGCTCACTTGCAATGGACAAATTATAATTATTTGTTTCATGTATATCTTCCTTTTTGTGATCTGTTGCCTCCTACATACTCTTTACTGGGGATTGAGCTTGCAACCTCAAGAATGTGCCCAGACCTGGAATCGAACCAGCCACCTCTTGGTGCATGGGATGATGCTCAAGCAACTGAGCCACACCAGCTAGGGCACATTTTTGGACCATAGATCCCATGATGGCAGAAACGTGTGTTTTGCTCATTGCTGGACCTGCTCAGATATTTCTTGATTATTGGTTAAAGCTGTATTTCTGATTCTACATAACTGAACAGAGAAGTAGCAAGGAAGTAGAGGATAAAGGGGAAATAGACTCCCTAAAGCAGTGGTTCTCAACCTTTCTAATGCTGCTGCCCTTTAATACAGTTCCTCACGTTGTGGTGATCCCCAACCATAAAATTACTTTCATTGCTTCTTCATAACTGTAAATTTGCTACTGTTATGAACCGTAATGTAAATATCTGTGTTTTCCGATGGTCTTGGGTGACCCAGCCCCACTTCCCCCTTGGCCTAGCTGTGGTAGCAACTTTTCATCTGAGTTGGAATGAAAGTATTACAGGGCCAGAGGCAGTGAAATGCAGCAACAAGGGGTGAGGAGGGGTGGGGCTGGGAGGGTGAATAGCTCTGGGCAGTATCTCTGTAGGTGAGGCCTCCCACTGCTTGAGGCCTCCAGGAACCCGAAGGGCGGGGAACAGAACAGGAACCTTGGCAGAGGGGCGGGAGACCCAGTGGGGAGAGATCTGCTCCAGCCCTGTCTGCTCACCGTGCTGGCTGAGGCCTGGTGCTCGGCACACCTCCACCTTTGTCCACCTCAGGTAGTGTCACCTGGATGAGAAGGGGGGAATCAGAGAGTGTTCCAGCAACTTCCTGGGGTCCCAAGGCGAATGTATTTGGACTAAAGTCTGATGCAAGGATCCTGCTCCGACTCTGCAGTTCCTTCTATGAAGAACGTTCATTGTTCTCTCCCTTCGCCCCGGGTACTACCTGGAGAGACGGTCTCCTGGAATGAGAAACATGTGGGCATTCCTTGCCTTGCTGGCACGTGCAGCTCGTGGCCCCGCAGAGCATTCCGGTGGCTGTTTGGAGCTGAAGGAAGCAGCTGCTGCTTTCTCTGCCCCAGGAGCTGGCCGGGTGATGTTGGGTCACGGAAAGTCCCTTCCTCAGATGGAGCCCGCTCCCCCTTGGCTCCCGCTGGTGCTAAAATAACCCGGGCTAAGCCGCAACCATCCAGCACGGGCAGGTGCCTGGCCTCGTGGCCTGGGCAGCGTTCCCCCGAGGTGTGAGGAGGCTATTTCCCCGTGCACTGTCCTGCCCCCCTGGCGGCCCCATCGCAGTCCTGCTCCAGCTGAACTGCTCTGATTACTTCTGGGCCTGCTCTGCCAAGACCCGCCTGGCAGGGGCTGTTTTTCTCCAATTACTCTCCTGTTGACCTCTGCGTTCAAAGTTGCCTTCCCTTGCCCTCAAGAGTGAAGTCCATGAGCACAGTCATTGTACTACATAGGGGCAGGGGCCCATCGGCTCTGAAAAACTCTGTTGCCCCTGCACCGCATTCCTACCCACCCCTCCGGAGCCCTCGAACCACGAGATGGGCACTGTAGGGAGGAGGAGCAACAAGTAGCTTTAGGATTAATATTTATATGAGTAGGCTTGGTCTGAAATTTTAGTTCTGCCCTAGAGGACAAAACTGACCACAGTGTGTGAGTTTATAGTACAAGACATCAGAAAACAGTCAAGAATACAGCAGGACAATTTATCCATCTCTATGAGGCCTCTCTCCATGTCCATGGACGTATTTTCCCAAAAAGCTACCGAACAGGTAATGTGTCTTACAACGTATTCACCTCAGGCCTCAGAGCTACTTGAACAGACTTTATTCACATTTCCTTAATGGATCCTTATTTTTATTTTTTGGATTTGAAACCATTAGCGCATTAAAAGAAACGAATTAATTAAACTCCGCCGAGTTCAACAGGTTCAAAATTTGTTTTAGATGTCAGACTAACACAACCATTTAATAGATGGCCTTCATATGGCCTATGCAAGCCAACAATATATTTATTTACGAGTTTTTATTTTATAGAACACTTTTGCCAGCATGTATTAGCTCATGCGATCATACCACGACCATGGGAAGTGAGGCAAGGACTTTGGTCTCCAGGGTGGGATGCCAACGATTTTTAAGGAATAAAGAGTAACAGAAGACCAATTAAAAATTTGGGGGCATTTTAGAAAAATATACACACACACACATACACACACCACAGAATATTTCATTAAAAGCATCTTTGTGTTTTTAAAACCAGAGAAAGTTTGCTATTCAAACTTCCATAATGTTTTTGAACATTATCAGATATTTTAGAGAAAGGATAATAGTTGTGTTTTTTTTTTTAAATTTTTAAATGGCTGATCCATTTCTCTAATGAATGATCAGGAAAGCAAAGGTGAGGGGTGACTTCACAGGTAGACATATCCACGTGTGCACATCTGTGTGCATAGTTTCTGATTACATCACACTCAGGTATCAAGGAGCCTGGTCAAAGCAGGACTCTCAGGAGCAGAACAGCCAGACAGTGGGGAGGGATGTGGAATGCTGAGCTCTCAACACCTTATGGGGAGACAGTGAGAATCAGGTGCGACCAAGGCAATCCTTTATGCCCTGTGCTCTTTGCAACTAGAGAGTCAGAGTAAAATGCAGCGGCCCTGAGAACTCCAGGGAGCCAGCCTGCAGGCTTTGATCTGCAGAAAGTGACAGCTCAGAGCTGGGTCAGTGTACAGGACCCTAGTACAGTGTCCCTGATGAAACACCTATTTCTTCCCCAAAGGTGATATGGGCACAGAGTTGCGTGTTTGAACTGGAGGCACGAGGATGCCCTTTTGCCTTGGCTGGATTTCTCTAGGAGCCCAAGTCCTTAAGGTGAGGCATGTTTGCTTGATGCTGATGTCACTTGCCTCAGCCTGCCGGTCATTTCTCTTGCCCCTCCTGCTGCTAGAAAAGTTCTCTCATTTCCTTCCCACCTTGGAGCTGGTCTGTGGGGTAACAGAGCCTTCTGGAGAAGGTGGAGCCTGAGCAGTGGAGTCAACACACAGCAGTGAGATGAAGACACCAGGAATAGGTAAGCACCCAAGTTCTGGTCCCAGCGACCTGTTAGGAGGAGGGTGTGACAGGCCCAACCCAGAGTCTCTCTAGGGAAGTGAGGAACCTGGGGGACATACAGCCGTCCTTCTGAGGAGGTGCCCAGCTGGTGCTGATAAAACATCTATCCCAGCTGAGTAGGACATCAGGTCCACTTCTCTGCCAGACTCTGAGGAGCCAACTTCAGCCGAGGAAACAACTTCAGCCCAGGACCCTGGACAAGGAGCTGGGACTTGAAGATGTCTAGAGCAGCAGACATTGCAAAAGTGCAAAAGGTGCCCACCTCAAGTTTCTGGTGGGCATGGAGGCAGCTGGAGAGAAGGATGCAGCATCATTCTGCCATTGCTGATGAGTCCCAGGTGAGGGTGGGAGGGGCCCCAAAATAGCAAGTTGACTTTGATGCTGAGCTTGTCCATGTCTAGTGCAGAATTGTGACATGGTGGCTGAGGGCTTCTCGACTCTTCAGGGCTCGCCTCTGTCCGTAGCTCTGTGTTTCCTTCTGCTTCCACCCTTGCAGGTTTGAATCTCCCCTGTTCCTCTCCTCTCTGTGTGAATGTATCCAGAGTTGACTCTGCAGGAGGTGAGTGGAATATTTGGCAGTGGTTACTTTGCTGCAGGCCCTGCATTTTTCATGAAACAGCACCAAGATCGATCGCTTCCTCTCTCTTCTCTTAATGCTGGAGGCTTAGAAGACAGGGATCTGGTCCCTCCGAACCACATCCAGGTCATCATCCAGGGTTAACAAAACCTGAAAGGAGAGGGATGGAGAAATGAAATGAATGCACAGTCACAGCCACAGTAAGTTGTACTTTCTCTCTGAGTCTCATTCAGATTAAAACATATGCCTTTACTCATTTTGGTGTCTTTGCAAATTTCTACAATGCCCTGCCCTGAACAGGCACTTATTTTAATTACATAGCTCATTTATTAATTAATCAAGGCCTACCACGTGCTATTCTAAGTGCTGGAGATACAACTTGCAATGACAGAGAAAAAATCTCTACCCTCCTGGAGCTTACAATGAAGAGAGGGCTACAGGCATGAAGCAAATACACGAGTAAAACATATGTAGTATGTTAGACAGAAATATGTGCTAAGTATAGTATGTTAGATGGTAATATGTACTAAGGGTAAAAGTCAAACTATGACAAGAACATGGAAGTATGGAGTAAGGGAGATAAAAACACATTGCAAGGATGGCTGAGGAAGTCATTATTTTGAAGGGACCATTTAGGTCAAGACCTAAAGGAAATGAAGTCTTATTGCATAAAATGTTACTATATATAAAGTGTGTCCTCCTCCTCCATTTTTAGGTCCCTCCACCATCACTCTCCACATCGAACCCTTCATTCCACTTCTGTCTCTAATGAAAGTGACTAAAAAATAAAAGCCTTGAGTATACAGAGTTAACTTCTAAAACTGGCCACCAGGGGGTAGCCCTGCTCCACCATTGAGGCTGTAAGACCAGCAGCGGCTGCTTCAAGTGTTGGGAATCCTGAAGACCTACTCCTGCTATTTGTCATGAACCTGTGCAGGTACCATGGGCTTTTAATTATGAAAATCATAATTTAATGTGAAAGAATGATGGGAGTTAACTTCTGAGGGTGTTATAACACACGTGGCTTCTGGGAAGGTGTTTGGGTTAAGAAGTGAAGGGACTACATGAAAGATTTGGAACTGAGAGGTTAGAAGGCAACAGAGGCCTGGATGCTATCCTGAGCTACTCCAGGAATTTGTAAATGACTTATATTCACTGAGACTGGAAGGAGGAACGTGAGGATAGCATAAGAAGGAATAGCCTAATGCTATAGAAATTTTAGTGGATGCCAAAGGCAGTGCCTGGGGGATTCTGGGCATGTGAGTTCTGATAACCCAATGTTGTGAAGCTTAAGGAAAATCATTTTGTCACTCGTCTTAAACCTAATCAGAAGATACAATGTAAAAATGAAACAATCTGTAAATTGAATTGCAATGCAAAATTGGAAAGGGAAATTAGAAAGGAATAAAAAAGAGAGTGTAAGAAAGCGGGAGGAGAAAAAAGAGAGAGTACCAGACGTGCACAGAGAAGAAATTAACAAAAGGGTGTCAACTCACCAGGAATGAGAAAAACAGGGCAGTGGCAGACAGGAAGTGCCAGATGTCATGCTCGTCAAAGAAATCCAGCAGGACACATTCCCGGTTCTTCTCCCGGGACTCAGCTGGGGTTCCCTGTAAGAAGGCGAGGCTGGTTGTGGAGGAGCATTCCCCCAGTTCAACTCTCCAGAGGGCTGAGCACCCAGAAAGCTCCACAAATGCTACTAGATGCCCAACTTAAAAAGTTAGCTTCCAAGAAAACATGTTCACACACAAAAAAACCTTGCACATAAATGTTCAGAACAGCATCATTCATAAGAACTCCAAAGTGGAAACAACCCACATGTCCATCAACTGATGAAAGACTAGAAAAAATGTAGTGTATCCATACAATGGAATATTATGCAGCAATAAAATGACATGAAGTACTGATACATGCTACAAAATGAATGAATATAGGAAACATTATGCTACATGAAGTCAGATTCAAAAGCCACGGAGTATATGACTTCACTTCTAAGACATGTCCAGAATAGGCAGATCTATAGAGACAGAAGATAGTTTGGTGGCTGCCTAGGGCTAAGGAATTCAGGAGAAGTGGGGAGTTTCTTTATGGAGTGATAAAATGTTCTAAAATTGATTGTGGTGATTGTGGAGATGGAGAGTGGAGACTTACATGTTCTGTGCTTCAGAAATATCACTAATTTCCTAGGTCTCAGCTTTCCAATCTATGATATGGACTTACAAACCCCTGCACCTGGATATTGGTTTATGGATGGTGATTATGATGAGAAAGGGGGAGAAGAAACACTAGTCAATGTTTGTGCGCATGTTCAACATGCATTGGGAACAGGATCGTAACACAGCACAATAGAAAGGTCACATCTGCAGAGTCTGTAGGACTTATATGAGTGCTACCCTGATAACGATGACAATGTGCCGTTCGTTGAGTGTTTGTGTGTGGATATTAAGGTTTTTAGAGAAAGCTTTTGTTTGAGAGGATATAACAACGATAAACAGCAACTAGCACAGAGAGAGAGGGAAGCAAGATGGTCAGAAGACAGATGGAGAGAGACTACACCTTGGAAAAGAAAACTTCTCTTACCTCCCAGCTGCTGAGATTCTGGAAGAAAAAATATAGGGCAGCGGCCCACACCACCGCAGTGGCCACGATGCAGAAGAGCGGGATGGGGAGGACCTTCTCGGAGCTGCGGAGCTGCGGGCAAGAAGCAGAGGCTGTGGAGCTGCCGGCACCGCCAGCCAAGGGCCCAGGTGCTGCGGCTCCCAGCCGCCTCGCTTACCTTCATGATGATGTAAAAGGCCAGGTAGAGCAGCAGGTTACCGATGAAGATGCCCAGCATGTAGGAGGCAAAGTCCCTGGGCCGGTAGATCAGTCCAAAGAGGGCGCTGAGCAAATGGGGAGGAATTATTTTGCAGTCATGAAGGTTGATTTGTGACATTTTTACTTTTTCACTTCCCCCTCCCATTTTTGCAAGGAGAGGAATTAAAAACAAAAACAACCCTCTTTAACATTTTATAAGTAACTTTTAATGGATTACATTTCCTTCAACACATTCATTTTTAACAATCGTAAGGTTCCCATAAGTGGATGCACCATAACAAATTGTCTTTCCTCTCTGGTTGAAATGAAGAGTTTTCCCTTTGCCCTTAGTTTCTCACTATTATAAAGAACACCACAATGAATGAATGAACACCTCCAGATATACTGTGCTTGCTTTTGCACTGAAGATTACTTCATTAGACTAGATTACTAGAAGTAGAATTATCTCAATAATTGGCTTGAAACACATGACCAACTTTGGTTAGCTGTCTATGGTTTTAAAATGTATTACCCCATGTTACAGTCACCAGGTCTGTGGGGTTTGACCTAAAAGGGTGGTCCCCAAAAGTCTACAGGTGACCACTGTCAAGAATCATCCATCTCAACTCATCCCCATGTAAAGCAGGGGCCTGGCATAGGTATAAGCCTTGCCCCAAGGTCATCCTTTGATAACAGCACTGAGGGTGTGTGTGTGTGGCGGTTTCTTCCAGAAGCTTATGGTGCCCTAATAAGATTCAACTTATCCTGAAAAGATTCTGGCTTCCCCTGAAGGTATGCCTCTTTTATTCCTTTTATGTCTTAAAGGGCAACAGAAGTAGAGAGTGATCTTTCTATCAAAGGTCACTGACCCAGATGTGCACATCAGCGAAGAACTACTAGGAAAAGCAGCGAAACCTGCTTATTTTTGAGAGATTCATAAAATATCTCACTCATTCTTATATTTTTTAAATCTTCACCTGAGGATACATTTCCATTGATTTTTAGAGAGAGAGTGTGGGACAGAGAGGAAAAGGCAGAGAGAAATATCAATAGGAGAGAAACACATCAATTGGTTGCCTCCTGCATGTGCCCTGACCAGGGCCTGGGCCGGGGAGGAGCCTACAACCAAGGTACATGCCCTTGACTGGAATCAAACCCAGGACTCTTTGGTCTGCAGTCCGATGTTCTATCCACTGAGCCAAACCGGCGTGGGCTGAGGATATGTTTTTATTGATTTATGAGAGAGAGAGGAAATGAAAGAGAGAGAGAGAGAGAGAGAGAGAGAGAGAGAGAGAGAGAGAGAGAGAGAGAAAGAGAAAGAAAGAGAGAGAGGTCAATTGGTTGCCTCCTTCCTGTGAGCCCTGACAAGCCTTTTTGGTATACAGGACAATACTCCAAACCACGTGAGACACCTGGCCAGTCTCATTCACATTTTTTTTTTGTTGAAAGTAGGTTGCTGAGATTCTGGAAGGAAAAATACAGGGCAGCGGCCCACACCACCGCTGTGGCCACGATGCAGAAGAGCAGGATGGGGAGGACCTTCTTGGAGCTGCAGATACAGCTAGCAAATATATACGACTGTTGTACTATTCTATTTTGAGGCCATTTGCAGGAAAAAGGGCCAATAATGAGGGGAAAGGAGAGGAAGAATGATGTAGGTGGAGTAGGAAGAACGAGACCTGGAGGAGGGGGGGGGGCGGGTAATAAATAGTAAGGAGACTTACACACACACACACACACACACACACACACACAAAGACAAATGACTGGGTAGCCTTTACGGAAAATTCTACAAAAATACTTAAAACTATGTTGCATTTTTGCAACTACACACATAATATCTATCTATCTATCTATCTATCTATCTATCTATCTATCTATCTATCTAATCTATCCACTAATTCAATGTTTGTCTTGTTGAGCAAATGAACTCAATGCGTTGAACTCAATGCTCTGGGAGGGGCCACTATTGGTACACAAGAGCTTGTTAGTGCATTCTTTGCAGGAGAAAAATACTTTTCTCTCAAGTCTGTAGGGCAAGCTCAATCCTATGGTTTCCTTAATTTCAGATTTGTTTATAAAAATGACAACCAAGGAAAGCTAAACCAGTGTTAGAGACATTATTAAAGGGAAAAAAAGTGTTTTCCTAAGATTACTTACAAGGACCAGTTAATCAGATTCCCCACAATGAGCAACACCATTCTGTCCTGGAAAGGAGGAAAGGAAACACTGAAAAACCCTCAGCCTCAGCCCCCCCAATTTTTAGTGCCCACAGTCCTGACAGGCTCTAATGGGCTCAGGGATTCCCACATTCCCTTTTGTAAAAACCCTCTGATTATAAACCACTAGAGGCTTGGTGCACGGATTCCTGCATGGGTGGGGTCAGGCCAGCCTACCCTGATTGGGGCCTATCAGGCCAGGCTGGCAGTGGGGAGGGGCTTCAGGTGGTTGGCTGGCTGGCCCTTCCCACTGATGAAACTCCAGGGAAAATTTGCATGTTAGCCTTTTATTATGTAGGACTAGAGGGTGCACTGGGAGGGGGGGGATTGTGTCCCTCAGGACAGCCTGCACCCTTTCAAATCTGGGACCTCTCGGGGTGGGATCAGGCCTAAAATGGGCAGTTGGACATCCCTGTCACAATCCAGCACTGCTCACCTGCCTGCTTACCTGATTGCCCCTAAAGGCTTCTACCTGCCAGCCTGATTACCCTCTAACCGCTCCCCTGCCAGCCTGATCAATGCCTAACTGCTACCTTGCTGACCTGATTGCCCCTAACTGCCCTCCCCTGCTGGTCACCCCTAACTTCCCTCCTCCACAGGCCTGGTCCCCCCAACTGCCCTCCTCTGCAGGCCTGGTCACCCCCAATTGCCCTGCCCTGCAGGCCTGCTCACCCCTAACTGCCCTCCCTTGTTGGCCTGGTCCTTCCCAACTTCTCTCCCCTGCAGACCTGGTCCCCCACAACTGTCCTCCCTTGTAGTCCTGGTCACCCCCAACTTCCATCATCTGTCGGCCATCTTGTGGTGGCCATCTTGTGTCCACATGGGGGCACCATCTTGTGTGTTGGAGTGATGGTCAATTTGCATATTACCTCTTTATTAGATAGGATTAGCAGGTGCTAAGTGAACCACAGACTAGTGATGCTATTTGGGCAGGGCACACAGGGGTTTCCTGAGCACTTGCCAAGGTTGGGGCAGTGGCTCAGAGCGGGGGGAGGAGTGTGTGTGTAGCTTTCCCAAGGTTACTGCCAGTGAGCTAAGACATAGCTATGACCAGGGCCCTGACTCCTGTGCTCAGTGTAGAAATGTATAATATACTGAAAACTAGAATGGAGAGTGAAAAAAAAAGTTGTATTTCAACCACTAAGCAATACTCACAGTTTTGAAAAAATATCCTTGCTCATTGTAAAAAAAACAAACAACGTATAAAAGTCAAACAAATGTATAATGGGGGCAGTGTAAGTTCCTAAGGTAAGTTACTGGAGTGGCCATACGTCCAGTTTGCTTGAGACTGGCTTATGCCTGACATCCTGGTGTGGTTATTAATAATGCCTCTTTCTCTTACCTAAGGGAAATAATCTTACCTCCTTAGAGGGTTATTTACAGGGACACCCCATAGCGGTGATCACAGTTCAATAGTTCTTGAACATGTATATTTTTTCTTCCTATACTAGAAATCTTTCATGTATAAAAGTGGGACCACCCCAGCTTGTTTTTTATGAACAAGGAGAATAAACAGCATGCTTTCCGCCCCTGAATGGACCTTAGCCACCTGGACCATCTGGCCCTCTGGATTGGGGAGGCTGAGTCACTGACCTGAGCCTGCCCCTCCTGCTGTTCCCCTACTTTCTGGGAGAAAGCCAAGGGTTGCAGGAGCACACACATACCATGTACAGAGGCCGGCTGCACTGATGGATGAAATCCGTGTAGAGCACCATAGTAGCCCGCCGGAAAATCCCCAAATCTGCCGGTGACACAATCGCATGGTAAGAAGGCTTCGTCAGAGATAACACAAAATACTCCCACAGGGCCCAAGCTTTTGGGGTCAGGATGATATCATCTTCACCTCATAAAAATGGTGCTTTGCAGCTGATAGGTGCACAATTAATGTTTGCTTTAAAAATGGCACCCTCACCTCCCCACCTGTGCTCCCCTGGAGGGTGTGCGGTACTGCAGAAGGGCAAGCAAGATGGACACGTGTAACTGCAATCACACGTAATCTGGGTGGCTGGCCAACTCTTTCAGGGTCTCCTCCAGCAAAATTTCCCTTTGTTTACAGTTTACTCCAGTGGAGTTTCTTTTGTAGCAGAGAGATTATGGGGCCCACCTTAAAACACCTGCTCTCTCCAGATGGGCTGTAAAAGTTCTAAGCTGTGTTTTCCAGTGGTTATGAGTCAGTAAAGCATTGAACCAAGGGACCCTGGGTTTTGCTGGGCATGTTCAGAAAGCCCAAACCTGTACTGGAACAATAATCAAAGGAATGTCGTGAAGATGGGGAGAAAAAGACAGAAAAGATTAAAAAAAAATGTAATCCTTCAGAAAGAAGGAAATGGTGAGGATGCGTGCTATAGCTGCTATGGGACCAGAGGGGATCCCAGATGGGCTGTCTTTCTCTGAGCGGTCCACACTGCAGACACCACATGCAAGCTGGGCAAGCTTCCAGGGAGGGTGGACCCAGCTTTCTTGTGAATGCTACCTACCCCTGGGGTCGATGTCGCCAGCCTTCACTAGACACTCAGAGGGAAGAAGGGGCCCGGGGCATGTCCACACGATAGCCCTGAAGCCAATGCAGGCTGGGTGGGAGTGATCCTCAACACTGAGCCTCTCTCTGGCTCCCCCACCCACCACTACCCTGCCCAACCCGGACGGAGATGCTCTGGGGGCTGGCAGGGAACCCGAGGGGGGGGGGTCACTTGTCAAGGAAACAATCTAGAACCCTGCGAAGGGCTGCTGGACATTACCTGTGTCAGACACGTCTGAATCAGTGGAAAGCAGAGAAGACATGGGAAAGAGAAAGATCTGTAAGAAGGCAGCCAAACAGGTGAACTACTTGGTTATTTTCTTTTTCTCTCTAAATGGATGACTCGGACGTTATTTTCTGATTAGAAAAGTCATGTTGGCTCATCATAAAGAACAGATTTTTTTTGCTGCCTGTCTCAAACTTTCAGAAATGTCCTGTTTCCCCAGGAGGGAATCAGATTTTCTCTCTCTGTCTCCTTTTGAGTCCCCCTTACAATGTGTAACCCACCCTGTTCATGAGCACTCCCGCCCTGGGGTCCTTTCCTGGGGTCCTGTTGGCGACCCGGCAAGCAGGTCTGCGGTGCTCGGTCCCACGTATGCAATGCTCTGCCTCACTCCTGTTGCCGGTCCCGTGTCCTTGTTGATGTTCGCGGGTGGCCCCAGGGCCACAGAGGAAGAAGCTTGTGATTTGAGAAAGCAGAGGTAGCTTCTGCAACCGGCCGGGAGGCGCCTCTGTCCACGCCCTCAACTTCCCGCCTTTGAACTAAATCTCGATGCCATCGTCGCCACAGTGAACTAACTAGTTTTCCTTTTGCCCCGGGTAAGTCCATCACCCCTGGGGGAGGTCTCCTGGGTGAGCTACGGGGGGCTCTGCCATTGAGCTACACACTGGCTCCCGCTGTCGGTCCTCCCAGACCTACTTTCCACGCGCGGCTCCGTCCCGCACACGCCTGCAGGCTGAGGGCGGGCATTGGGGGCAGGAGGGGTGTTTCCTGCGGGGATTTGGACCACGGAGACCCGGCAGGAACCGGAGGAGCAGCGGAGGGAGAGCGACTTGAAGGTGCTTAGCGCCCTGGCGCCTTCGGGGTGTCTGTCCACCGAGGTCTCTGCTCCTCCCCGCGTGGCTTCCTCCCGCCCCGCTCCCCGTGCCTATGCGGTAAACCGCCCCGCCTGTCCCCTGTCCGGCAGGCGCGGGGGCTTGGGGTGGGCCGAGCTCCCCCGCTGCAGCTGCCCGCCTTCGCCTCTGGGGCAAATCCTCCTCCGTCTTCGTGGGACGGGGCAAATCCTCCTCCGTCTTCGTGGGACGGCCTTTTCCGGTTGAGACCCTGGCGGGCATGTGTTCCCTGGCCATCAGGCACTCAATCCCTCCTTTTTTATGAAGATAAACGAATTAGGGATTGCAAAACGGTATGGGGCGAAGGTGGTGTGAATGTAGCATAAATCTATTCAAAACTCCTCTGTGTATTCATGGTCATCATGACACATAAGCAGCCCCCGCTTACTCGTGGTTCTGCTTTCCGCAGGTTAGTTACCTGCAGTCCACCGGGGCTTGAAAATAATAGATTTTAATTAATTAATTAATTAATTTATTTTTGAGAGAGAGAGAGAGAGAGAGAGAGAGAGATCAGTTTGTTCCACTTGTTCATGTCCCCAGTGGTTGCTGCTTCTTTTTTAAACAATATATATTTTACTTAATATATATATATTTTAATATGTTTTTAATATACTTTTTACAGAGAGGAAGGGAGAGCCATAGGGAGTTAGAAACATCGATCAGCGATCAGCTGCCTCCTGCACGCCCCCTCCTGGGGATGTGCCCGCAACCAAGGTGCATGCCCTTGACCGGAATGGAACCGGGGACCTTTCAGTCCGCAGGCCGAGGCTCTATCCACTGAACAAACCGGTTAGGGCCCCAGTGGTTGCTTCTTTATGGGTCCTGCCTGGCAATCGAAGAACCTGAAACCTTGGCATATCAGGAGGATGCTCTAGCAACCTGGCTGGGCTGGGGTCTGAAAATACTAAATGGAAAATTCCAGAAGTAAACAGGTCGTAAGTTTTAAATCGCGCACTATTCTGAGCAGCGTGGTGGAATCTCGAGAGGCCCAGGACTTGGCGGGGACATGACTCAGCGTCTTGACGCTGCACACCCACCGCCCAGCCATCGGTAAAGTCTGGATTATCGCATGGGCTGTCCTGGCATTTTGGTGCTTGTGTTCAAGTCGCCCTTGTTTTACTTCATAATGGCCCCGAAGTGGGAGAATATTGACACGGCCATTCATTCGGTCATGCCAAAGAGAAGCCGTAAAGCGCTTTTTTTGACATGAAAAGGTGAACACAATAAGATATTTTGAGAGAGAGACCACATGCACATATCTTTGTTACAGTAATTGTTAAAAATGTTCTATTTTCTTATTAGTCATTATGATTGATTTCTAATGCCTAACTTAGGAATTAAACTTTATCACAGTTATGTATGTATAGGAAAAAAATACTGTATTTATAAGGTTTGGTATTATCCACAGTTTTAAGCATCCACTGGGGGACTTGAAACATATTTTTCGTGAATGAGGGGAGTGGGGGACTACTGTATCTGCACTCAATTTAATTTTTCTTTCTTTTTTTTTAAAAATATATTTTACTGATTTTTTTACAGAGAGGAAGGGAGAGGGATAGAGAGCTAGAAACATCGATGAGAGAGAGACATCGATTAGCTGCCTCCTGCATGCCTCCCACTGGGGATGTGCCCGCAACCAGGATACATGTCCTTGACCGGAATCGAACCTGGAACCTTTCAGTCTGCAGGCCGGCACTCTATCCACTGAGCCAAACTGGTTTTGGCTCAATTTAATTTTTCCAGTTCTGAGAGAACCCAGAGGCTTCAGCTTATTTTCTGTTTGCAAGTTGACTTTGTGTGACTTAACTCACCTTTGAGTCCTGGGGGGATGGGAAGTGACCAGTGCCCCAAACAAAATGCTCTACCCCACCAGTTAAAGATGCTTCCCTGGGGAGCTGGAGGCACTAGCCTGTCAGCGCCAAGAGAAAATTTACCGGCAGTGCCAAAAGGGAAGCCTAAACTTCCAAAATAAGAAAATGTTTTATTGGATCTTCTATACGTAAACAAGCCACTTGTTTATGTGGAATCACTCAGACCTGGGCAAGCGGGGTCTTGTATTTCAGAGGCTCTCATTCCTCACTGAGTGAGGAGTCTGCAGGGCAATGGGACTCCTCCTTCTCCAAGGCCACATTCTGAATTCCTGGACCCTAGGATTCCCTGCCCAGATGGCTTTGACCTTGATCTCTGAGTCTGCATAGCCCTGTTCCCAGGTCTATCTTCTGAGTGGGAGGGTGGCACCACTGGAGCATGTACTTCCATGGGTAAGGCAAGGCCATTTGGATGTAGAACAAGGGTGTCCATATGCATACCTATGAGACCCCTTAAGATGTAGGACAGAGACAGAGGTGGCAAGAAAAGAGGCAGGGGCTGGGGACCAGCTCTGCAGGAGAGCTATGTTCTGAGAAAGCAAAATTCTAAATTAGAACCTCAGCCATCTAGGTTATAATAAAGGCATATTCTATTTATCAGTTTGTTGGTCATCTTTCTTGTCTTCCTTTTCTCTCATGAATTTAATAGTGTTTTTTTTAGTGTGCTTTATACTTTTAAAATTTATATATGTTTTATGAGCTTTTATTTGCAATCTTTCCTTGGACTCTGCAAATATGAGGAATGGGTCTCTCTCTCTCTTTCTCCCTCCCCCCTCTCTCTCTATATATTTTTTTCTTTGACATATACCGAAGAATATTTGTCTGACTTCATGGACCTTAAAATGGCAAGTGAAATTTAAATGCTCCAAGATGACTTGAACCTGCTCCCACCTGTGATGACTGACCATCAGCAGGCTGAGCTGATTTCTGTGGAACACTCAGTGTTCAGTGTTCACATGGTCAGAGGGAGTCCAGGAGGTATCCTGCCACTAACATTGGCAAGTTGGTCTCAAAAAGTTCTAGTCCCAGAATTTGAAAATAATATATTTATAACCATTTATTATGGTTAAAGAACTGGCCCTTTTTTATTTATTTTTATATGTTTTATTGTTTTTTTACAGAGAGGAAAGGAGAGGGATAGAGAGTTAGAAACATCATTGAGAAACATCGATCAGCTGCCTCCTGTACACCCCACTACTGGGGATGTGCCCGCAACCAAGGTACACGCCCTTGACCAGAATCGAACCTGGGACCCTTGACTCCGCAGGTCGACACTCCATCCACTGAACCAAACCAGATAGGGCAAGAAATGGCCCTTTTAAATGCCACAAAACAAAACAAAAACATCCCCAGGTACAATTAGTGGTATGGTAAAAATGCTGTTAGGCAAATGCACTTTCAAAGTTTGGTGGATTGCAAAGCATTTGGGACCTGCAGCTGGAGGTGTGGCAAGCTTAGTTTCTCAGGTGACTAGTCCTAGTGATAGTAGTTTACTGCAATCCAGTAAAGAAGAGATTTGGAGAGAATATATGTTATTACACACAATACAGAATTCAGAGCATGCATTCATGATGGCTGGTAACACATCTGTTTAGGATCAGTGAAAACTGTTTTCTCAGTGTGTTTAGTGTTATGTAAAAGGGGACTCACCTATCTTGAAACGACCCATGTAGTAGATCTGGGTGCTGAGGGCCAGAGAGGCCAGGATATGGATCGCAGAGAAGATGACCCAGAACCAGATGTCATTTTTTCCAAACACCTAGGAGAAAAGATGGAAGTTATCTTCATCTAAGGTTTTTCCCAGAAAACTTCTAAAATCAGCTCTCACAAATCAGCATAAGGAGTCAAAAACCAAGCTGTGCATGACTTTGTTCCCCTGCCCTCTCCCGCCGTCACCTCATTCCCTTCACTGACCTCACAGGGGTCTTACTACACCCAGGGCAGGAAAAACAATGGTTACCTGGCTAAATAAAAATGGAAAGGGGAGAGGCAGCTGAACAGCCTTCGTGAAGGGGTGAGAGGTTTAAAATTGGGGGCTACTGCTCTTTGAATACCTGCAGACAGGTAACACTTGTCCATGCATGTTTAGAAAATGGTTTCTAATCTCTAAAGTCAGTCTCTCCAGTCTTATACATCCCTACTTAAGTCTCACTCGAGTGAAGTCCCAGCTTTATATTAAAACTCTTGAGGGGTAGTTTTATAAATGCTAATCACATTATAAAAATAACTAGCCAGATAAGTATGTAAAATGCCACGAACAGATCAATGATGAGAGTGCCATGAACTACGGATTATGATTAATTCAATTCTGTCCACCTGAGCTCCCCAAAACAAACAATAGAAAACCTTCCTCAAGGGTTCGTTCTGAAAGGAAGGCTGAAGTCATGGGGAGGGACGCACCACTCCGAGCACCGTGAGTGTGATGACGAAGGCGAAGGAAGCGTAGGCAGCGTAGGCACTGGCGTTGATGTCTGGGTGGCGGGTCTGGTAGAGCTTCAACATGCAGAGGCCAGCGATCATGTACATGAAGGAGGTGTCTGAAGGTGCAGAGGAGGAGCTGAGACCATCAGAATCCAGTAGGCAACAGACAGATTTTCCTCAGTCTCAGAAACCCCCTCCCTTCAGGCCTTGGGGTGTCTGTTGCCCTCAGACTGTGTGGAGACCTCCAATATGCCTGCCTTCCAGGCATGTTCTCTAGACAACCCCCACATACTCCACTTTTGAATCCCTCCAAAGCTATTCTTAGTTCACAGAAGAAACTTACCTGATGATTTACACTAACAAAAGAGAAACATGCTAATTGACTATACCTTCGAGATGCCCACCAGCCAATCAAGAGTGAGTATGCAGATTAACCCAACAAAAATAAGCAGGTTAATTTGCATATGCAGGCACGAGCAGCTGGGGGTGTTCTGCACCACCCCAGCTGCTGGGGGCCTCTGGGTAGCGTGGGAAGCCAGAAAGACAGCTCCTGGCTGGAGCAAAGGCAGTGCCGGCATGAATCTTCATGCATTGGGCCTCTAGTATGATAAATAATTGACTATTCCCACTCTCAGGGGTGTTTGTGTTTAAACGCTGGTGTTCAACAACAATAACAGAAAAAGTTGTAATGGTGACAATTAAGGCAGTGTGACAATTAAATTAATCCTAGGTGGGTGTAGGAGGCCCTTCTTAGCATCTTGAAATATAACCACACTGATGGCTGCTTCTGCATAGGTTTATAGGCTAGGGATTTCCCATCAGCTGGAACTTAAACGTGGCTTAGTTGCATGAGAGTTATGGAAATGCAAATGAAAACAACAATGCAAAATTTCATGGTACTAAACAGTCTAAAAAGAATTTAAATACCTGACAATAACACACACCAGTGATGATGTGGGAAAATGGGAACTCTCCCACAGCTAGCAGGAGTGGGAATTAATGCTCTAGAGATAAACTTCTCAGCTTTTGGTAAAATAGAAGATGCATATCTTCCATTGCAGGTAACCTCCAAATTCTACTTTTAGGTATTCCCAGAGAACCCCTTTCACATATTCACAACACTGAACATAAGGATGTTCATTGCAGCACTGTCCGTAACAGCAAAATGTTGGTAACATCTGAAGGTTGTTCAATAGAGGACTTGATAAATGTGGTATATTTTTAGTACAGACTATGACAATCCTTAAAAATAAAATGAACTAGCTGTCCTTGATTCAATATTGATAAATCTTGAAAACATATTATTGGATGAAAAAAGAAGATTGCAGAACACAGTGTTGTAAATTAATATCAATTTACTATAAGTGTAGCCAAACTATAAAAACAAATTGGAAGAATAAATATCAAATTAATCATGGTTGTTGCCTCTGGGGAAGGAAAGAGAGAAATAAATTTGGAAAGTAATTCAACCAAGAACTTTACACAATATTTTATTTCTTAAAAAGTAGATTTAAGTCAAATCTTTTAAAATATTGGCATTTGTTCATTCTGAGTGGTGAATGATATTGTTCTCTATAGTTTTCCCTCTTAAAAATGTTTTCTAATTAAAAAAAAATTAAAATGTGACAGAGTGCCATTGCCAGTTTTCTCAGTGGTTAGAGCTTTGGACTTTGGACTGAAGGTTCCGGGTTGGATTCCCAGTCAAGGGCATGTACCTGTGTTGCAGGCCCGATCCTAGCCTGGGTTGGGGTGTGTGCAGGGGGCAACCAATTGATGTGTCTCTCCCACATCAATGTTTCTCTTCCTTTCTCGTTCCCCGCTCCCTTCCACTTTAAAAATCATTGGAAAGTAGATCCTCGGGTGAGGATTAAGAAAAAATAAATAAACAAAATAAAATAAGACAGAATTTCTAGTTAATAGCCAGAGGCTAGAGCACACACATAAAAATGACTGTTTTAGAAAACCTTATTCTTGAGTACAGAGGGCATTGTTAATTGCCTACTACCAGCATCACCTCTTCCCTCCTGCTTCCTGACAGCAGCTCATTGCTAACTCAAACTTCTTAGCCCTGTTTTCCATTCAGAAATACATACCCGTCCAGCCAATATGCTTTAAGAAGGCTAACCCCACCCCCTGGTTCCAGGGTTTGGTTCCATTGATCTAAAGGTAATCTCACCTTCTTTGCCACTGTGATTAGTGTAGAAACCCAAGTCTGAGCTAACTAGCACATAGGGAATGATTCTGGAACGGGCTCATGACTGTTTAAGCTACTGAACTGTGGGGGGACGTTTCTGGGGAGCTTTTAGAAAAGAAGTTTCCATTCTCTTAAATGAAGGCTCCTGAAACTGTGTCCTCCAAACATCGTGGGGTGGAGACAGGAAGCCAGAATCAGCTGTAACTATATTTGCCATTGTAAGTTCCCTGACAGACTGAGAATAAAGCAACAGGTGAGAAGTGGAACCAGAGCTACTAGCCCTTTTTGCCTCTGGAATTTCATGTGATGAGCTGAGCTGATAAATGTCCTTATTATTTCATTCAATTTGAATTGGCTTTTCTATTACATCATCCCAAAGCAATCTAACTGCTAAATTATGTCAAATTATACCGAAGGACCTTTCTAGACACTAGTTGGTGAATTCAACGTGACTTGCCGCCTAATGATTAGCCCAAGACTCACTTGCAGATATGGCCATGAGATCAACATTCAGTCTTAGGAGTTTTCTAGTCTAAAACGTGATCAGAGAGAAAAAAATGGTACAATATGTGGAAACTATGCCCTGTAGTGAGGTGCCCTCAGGACACTTGTTTAATTATTGCAGGTATGACCTTAGCATTTTTGGGAGGGTCCCAGGATAAGACTCCTACAACTCAAATTTATGTAGTTGATGTAAATTCTAATTACCAAATTGGAAGTTGGAGTAATTAGGGCAGATGTGGTAACAAGCACTGAGCACTCCTTCCATCATCAATGCGATGCCCATAGCATAGAAGAGACCAAAGTGTTTGGGAATCCCATACTCCTGGAAAAGGAGAGAGTGTGGTCAACAGAAAGATACCAGGGAGTGACATAGCCACAACATCTGGAAGCCCATGCCTGGCCTCAAGCATCATCAACAATAATCACCACCAATAAGATGTTCTTCCCCTTTGTAGCTCCTGTTTGGAATCATAATCCTTGTAGCTCCCACTTCTGATTCACCCACCCTCTGCTCACCTTGGCAAAAATGTCCTTGGCATCCAGGGCTCTTCGATGGAGAATGTCCCGGCGCAAGACTATCAGCAGGAAGAGGAAGCCCAGGAGCACATGCCCCAGGTTACTGAGAATGTTATTGAAGGCACTAAAGGGATGAAGAGAAACCATGAGAGCGTCAGGCAATC
Source organism: Lasiurus borealis (assembly GCA_004026805.1). NCBI lineage: Eukaryota > Metazoa > Chordata > Mammalia > Chiroptera > Vespertilionidae > Lasiurus > Lasiurus borealis. The sequence goes on along the minus strand of PVJN01028091.1, from coordinate 933 downwards.
AGAGAGATTTAGAGAATGAATGCATGAACTAGTGAGGGAACTCAGCATTTGTGTTTTCCACCGCTAATCTTTTCATAAGATTCCAGGACTGGAAAACCATCAGAGATCATCTTACACCTTTCATTTTAAGGTGAAAAGCCTGTAAAATGTGGCCACTTCCTCTCAGGGGTGCACACTATGCTTCCCAATTATTTTCCCAATTCTCTCTGGTCCCATGGGCACTGGTTGGAATGAATCCTGGGAAAGAGATGCACCAAAGATGAGCAGTTTGGGCAAGTGTTTCAGCTACACTGTGAGAGGGAATTCTCATCAATGGATCCATGTTATGTGTCAACACTCAGCTCTCAAGCTGCGAATTTTAGGATGTTAGCTGGTCACAACCAGTGGCTTTAATTCAGAAAACTTGTTCTAGAATAAGAAGCCAAGTCTCCCAACTCCCAGGCTAATGCTCTTTCCACTTTTGGAGGCTGCAGCATGGTCTTAGAGGCAGGTTCAAGTTCCTACATCACTCACAGCTGAGGGAACTTCAGTAAGTCCTTATTTTCTAAGCCCTAGCATCTTGATCGAAAAAGGAGGATGGTTATAGTAACACTATCTTTATCATGAAATTATTGGGTTGAATATACTTTCAGCTCATGCCCATGGAAAATTGTCATCACAACTAGGGATCTGATGTTTTCAAATACATCCCTGCCCTGGCCTCAGCAGATTATTCTTAGGAACATTTCCTGATACCTCATATAGGAATGAGAGAAGTATATCTGGTCTCAACTTCTTTTTTTAAAAAAATTTAATAAATCTTTATTGTTCAGATTATTACAATTGTTCCTCTTCCCCCCCCCCCCCCATAGCTCTCCTCCACCTGGCTCCCACCCTGCCCTCTGCCCTTACCACCCTCCCCTGCATTGTCCTCATCCATAGGTTTATGATTTT
>PVJN01028090.1:0-27479 GCA_004026805.1 Lasiurus borealis | reverse complement strand
GAAGGGCAGATAAAGAGCTTCACAGATAAGAAAAAGCTAAAGGAGTTCATCAACTCCAAACCAGTGTTATATGAAATGCTGAAGGGTACTCTTCTAGAAGAGGAAGAAGAAAGAGGTAAAAGACAAAAAATTATGAACAAATACATAGCTACCAACAAGTGAATCTAAAAATGAAGTGAATTAAAAATTGGATCAACAGAATAAACTGGTGAATATAATAGAATCAGGAGCACAGAAAGGGAGTGGACTGTTAAGTCTTAGGGGAAAAGGGGTGAAGGGTGTACAGGGAGAGACTGGACAAAAATCATACACCTATGGATGAGATCAATGGGAGGGAGCTAAGGGCAGAGGGAGGGTGGGAGCTGGGTGGAGGGGTGCTATGGAGGGGGAAAAAAGAGAAACAAATGTAATAATCTGAATAATAAAGATTTAATTAAAAATAAAAAAAATAAATTAAAAAAATACTTAAAAAAATTTCTTTTTCTGATCAAGTGTTTATTTTAGAATAGTTTTGTTTTATGAAAAACTGCTACATAAGGTTTTCATATGCCCCAAACCCAGTTTCCCCAGTTTGTAACCTCCTGCATCAGTGTGATATATCTCTTACAATTGATGAACCAGGATTGATACCATGCGTGCAAGCCCACACTTCACTGGGACTCCACTGGTTTCCGACCCTGCACAGCATTGCCACCTGTGCCTCCTGAGGCTTGTGATTGAGACTCTTTCTCAGACTCCCCTTGGCTTTGATGACCTTAGCGGTTTGAGACTGTCCATTGGGATTTGCTGGATGTCTTTCTAATCAATTACTGGGATTCTGGAGATACTTTCACATGTGATCCCTGATTCTTTCTAATGGCTAACATTTGCTAAGCATTTGCCAGGAGCCATCACAGGGCCACAACTTATACCCTGGCACCAGGTGAACATCATTTTTAAACCCATTTATGGATGAGAAAAGGGAAGCAGAGTGAGGACAGTAACAGTCTGCAGAGGGGCTCACACCAGCTGGGCAGTGGCCCTTCTCCATTCCCTGAGTATCTAGCCTCTGATGGAAAAGACGCCATTGCTGGATTAGCCATTTGTGGATCACCTGTGGATTTTTTGCAGCTCCTAAACCACAGGTCAGTGATTACTCATTTTCTTAAATGTAGCCATTTTAACCTATATATTTATTGTACAATTGCATGTTGTATCATGACTGACAGAGGAAAATCTTGCCATAATTAATTTTTTAAATGTGTGACAATAAAACAGGTGATTGTCCTTGCACCTACAGCCCCTCTTTTGCCTTCAAGGGGGGACCCTGGGTATTCAGTCCAGTAGTGTTGATTGTATGCCTACTGAGGAAATGCTTTTGTAATTGCTCTGAGGTTTGCAGAGGCGACCTGGACCCAGAGCAGCACTGAGCCAGGCTTTCAACTCCCTCTCCATGTCCTTTCCACCCACAGTGACCATCTCTTCACAGGTCGGCCTCCTCTGAAATGGCCTGGTGGAGCTGGCTTCTGTCCTAATGAGTTCACTGGCTCAGAGTAGGGACCACAGTGAGAACAAAGAGCTGAGCTCCACTTATATTAGCTGAACCCCCAGAAGTTTAAAAGGACATTATTTATTGTAATTTATGGAAATTTATTAAAGAATGTCCTAATGAAGGCTGAAAAGGCCTAAATTATATTCAGATGAGAATATTTGATGACACATTAGAAGGTCTATATCTGAAAGCTATTGTTAAAGTGCTTCCAATTTTGACAAACATTTGTAGAAGTGATTTTTTTTTTAATCTTGAGGGAGCAGAAGTAATGTACCTATGGGTAAAAACTCTAAGTAATACTCACAAATGACATTAGGAAAAATAATAATTCAGCATCTGATGTATATTCTCTCTTTTGCATAATGAACCAGTCATTGCTGGCTTAAGTGCATAATTATCAGAACTCATTTTTCAAAAACCAATAAAGACTGTTAAGTCAGAAATTTTGTTAAGATTTTTAGTTTAATGAATGGTATGAGACTCTTATTACTGGTAATTCATGGAATAAGAATTGCAGGATAAGTTAATCTAATTTCATAAAATCAAGGTAAATAGAATAACTGTTGTCTATCTATTTTCACAGTGGGATTCAGACATAACAAAGTGTTCATTTCAAGAAATATTTGTCATTCCAAACAGAAGTTCTATTCTTATTAAACACTAACTCCCCATCTGCTTCCCCCAGCCCCTGGCAACCATCATTCTACTTTCTGTTCCTATGGATTTGACTGCTCAAGGCACCTTATATGAATAGGATCTTATAATATTTGTCATTTGGTGTCTCTCCTATTCCAATTAGCACAAAGTCGTCAAGGCTTATCCATGTAGCACACATCAGAATTTCAGACCTTCTTAGGGCTAAATAATACTCTAGTGTATGTGTGTCCCAGGTTTTGCTTGTTCATCTATTGATGGCCATTTGGTTTGTTTCCACCAAGCTTGACTTTTCAATGATACTTTTGAATATTTTTGTGCCACATGTATCACAGGGAAATTGAATGTCCCTGTTAGGTATGGAGGAGAATTCTCTTCTCTCAGACTTCACTGAATAGCTGGCTGTGTCCCATGTTCCTTCATTCACTGGTATTCAGGAGACCCTTTGAATCACAGCAGGTTCTAGACACAGTAAAATGCAGTCCTTCCTCATGGAGCTTACATTCCACACTCAGACAGCAAGCAAGAAAGCGAGTAGGTGATGTCTGAGTGAGAAGGTTCTGTGGGGAGAACAGCACAGGAAAGGAGATGGAGAGGCCCTGGGAGTTCCCACTTGCACTGCATATGGGTGGGAAGGATCTCTTTGGGGGTGACATGGACAGAAGCCCCCGTGGGGTAGAAAGGCCGTACTGCATAAAACTGGGGAAAGCTTCCTGCAAAGCGGAAGGAGCAGCAGGTGGAACCGAGGAGGGCAGCGTCTCCCATGAGGGCAGCATCTCCCATGAAGGCAAGACCACATGGGGTGCTGGGAGAGTAGGGCCTGGTAGCAGATGGCCTGTCAGCCCCGGGAGAACTCAGGTTTCATCTTAAGGATGATGGGAAACATCATTGGATTTTGGGTGGAAGTGACAGGATCTGACCCATATTTTGTGCCACATGTATCACAGGGAAATTGAATGGTCAGCTGGATGGAGGCCTGGAGAGGCCCAAGGGAGGAGATGGGAGATGGATGTGCCTTCTGTGCCCATGCACCTGTGAGTAGACCCTCCTTCGGGGTTCAGTCAGTGCATGCAGATGGAACCAGCCTGTGGTTGACAGCCAGCTTACTTTCATAGGAATCATGCTTTCAGTGTTCTAGCCCAGGGCTGGGCAGACCTCACCTAAACTTTTCAATTGCTTGTCAAGATGGTGCCCTGTCTACTCCCAGGATTACCCACATGGCCCTCTGTTTCGCCACCTCAGCAGCTGGGTCTGCCTCTACCCAGCGTGGTCCAGTGTGCCCCAGTGTGCCCCATTGGAACAGGGCTTAGCATGCTCCTTCCGAAGCTACACGCAGGGAACTAGCCTGTGGAGGGACTGCGTCCTGCCATGCGTTTGTCGCCTGAGGACGCTGACTGTGAGTGGCTGCTGGCCCACATCTCGGCTGAGCATGAAGGATACTGGGGTTGTAATGAAAGAGAAAATGTTAGGCTCTGCATCTTTGTTTATCCAGCAGGTTTTACAAACATAGGATTCAGCTATTCTTCATTACAATTTACTGCTGAAGGAGGGGAAGAATAAAAAGGAGGAAAAAGATTAATTGGTTCATTCAAGTATAAGTTTCTTTTGACAAGTGAAGAATGATTGCCAAATTTGATATAAAATAAAGTGTTGTGACCTGACATTTATCACTCATGTTTATTGATAGTAATTTATTTTCTGAAATTCATTAATACCAAGAAGCAGAATGAAGCTAAGTCCATGAAAAGACCACACCTGCCCTTTACCCTCATTTGGGGCACGCTGAGCATGGACCTCATGCTGTGATAATGACTTTGTACCTTTCCTCTCCTTCATGTTGAGAAAGCTGTATGCCCACAGGGACAGCACTTATGGAAAGCCCCAAAAGATAATTTTAAAAAATCTAAAGGCTAAGAATCAGCAAAGTACCCCAAAGTCTTGGCAGAAAGAAAGCAAATAAAGTGTGTTTATCAAGGAAACACAGCCAGAGCCAGCACAGAGTGAGGGTGCTGTGAAGGCAGAAGGGAAGAGGGCCCTGGATATCTGCTTACAGATGGAGAAGCTGGAAGAGGGTCAGGATTAATGGGGTCTCTCCTGATTAATGCAGTGAGAGGGCTCTTCCCTTTTTTCCCATTGTGGTAAGTAGAAACAACATTTCCTGAGGCCAGAGTAGCTGGTGAGGACTGTAGGGTCACAAAACCAGGGAGTTGGTGGCCTTGAGAGAGACAGGAGCCTCACACTCAGGAAGCAAGGTCCTGCCCCTGCACACATCACGGGATCAATCCATGGGACAAGCAGGAGAAGCAGGTATTCACACACCGGTGAACACTTAGCAGCATCAGCAGCAGCACCAGGGCTGCAAGTGGGAGAACCAGAGTCCTGCACAACAAAGTGCAGAAATACAGACACCAGGGACACCAGAGGTTCCTGGTGACTTGACATCACAGCCAGCTCTCACTAGTTAAAAATGGGCATCTCGAACTATGAAGGGCAGAAGAGACATGGCAGGGGTTTGAGGGATTCTTCTAGAAGGCAGCAAATGTGTGTAAGATGGGAGAGAGGAATGTAAGAGCCTGAAGGATGAGCCCACAAGTTTGACATCTCGCTAAAGAATTCTGATTCTGGAAGGAGAGAAAGGCGGGACTGTGGAGAAGGACATGAGAATAGTGAAATCAGTGACATTTCCCAGAATAGGAATCATCATAGTGAAAGGATCCACTGAGTGAACAGGGGAAGTAAAGGCTCAAGCTTGCGCAGATGTGGAGATTTTGGATCACTGAGGATAGGCAGAATACCCAAGCTCCCACAAAGCAAGATGATGTTTCTTGTTCAAGAGAAAACTTCAGGCCAGCATTCAACTTCTCATTGCCAGTGCCAGGTTGGAGGAGACAGTGGAGGAACTGGCATGTTCCCAGGGCAGCTGGTTTGCTTGTAGAATCTTATATTCTTACTAGAGGCCTGGTGCATGAATTTGTGCACAGGTGGGTTTGGCTGGCCCACCCTGATGGGGACTCATCAGTCTGGGTTAATGGGGGGCAGGGGGCATAGGCAGCTGGCCCAAACTGAGTGTTGGGCTGATCGGGAGCTGGACCAGCTGCAGGAGGAGGGGCGGGGGGCAATCAGGGCCCAGATCAATATCTAGTTGGCTGTGGCAGTGTGTGTCATAGCCACTGGTTGTTCTGATCATTCTGGTTGTTCTGCCATCCCAGTCATCAGGCTTTTATATACATACTAGTCGATTTTCAGCCAAAATAACATTCCAAGGTGAGACCAAATGAACGCACTTCCAGCTATGCAAAAAGTCACAAGTTTTGTCTTCCACAGTACTCGGAGGATTACCCGAGTATGTCCTCAAGCCTCATGTATACTAAATCCAAAATTAGTGCAGTGCAGTCCACAGAATACAGAAATATGCCGAGTGGAAAACACAATTTTCTCACTGTCCCTTCCTCCCAAGATAGTGACTATTAGGAATATATTTTTCCAGGTACTTCATATATGTGTACTAACAGCTCAGTTTTATATTATGCTTTATACCAACATAAGTCTTTACCAAAAGACCATGTGCCACATACTGTTGGCAGAATTGCTTCTGTAACTTGACATTTTGTTTGTAGTATGTGCTGCCTTGTTTCTGTAGAGTCTGCATAGGCTTCTGTGCCATCCTAATTTATTAAACTGGTCCTGGTTAATAGGTGCTTAGACTGCTTTTATATTTCACTACAGAAGGAATACCCAGCAAATATCCCTTGGACTTTTATCTCTCAACACAAGTTTGATGTTGATGCAGCGTAAACTTCAAGAATTGGAGTAATAGCTAGATCAAAGGGAATGGGCAGTTAAGAACCCAATAGCATCGTGGTCACCATTTCCCCTTACTCCTGCCTTGGCTCTTCCAGGGAGGGGTAAGAGGTGTTGGTCCAGGAGCCTCTGGACCCTGAGCAGCTTGGGTTGTGCTAGGCTGGCTGTGGAGGCCCTCCTACAGGTGGCGCTGTTGCCTTGCTCTCTGGTCACTCCCACCCCAGGAAGCATAATTATAACACAAAAAGAAATTAAGCTGAGCACACAAGAGGGCAGAGTCTTTAATGTCTGTGCTCAGCCAGCCCAGCTCTGCATTTTCTTAGCTTCCTAGCTGTAAAACTCAGATAACTTTGTTCCTCAGAAGGAAAAAAGAAAAGATTATATTTGACCATCTATTTTGAAATCTTTAGAATTTCATCCTTTGAAAATAAGTCTTTGAGAATTTCCCAAAATGTGCATCCAGTTGATCTGTTTTGGAAGAGATGAACTGACTATGGTTTCAACCTAGATTTTTGTTGTTGTTGTATCCTCCTCCTCATTAAAAAACAAAATCAAACAGAGAGAACCTCTTGATCCAAAGGAGCAAATGGAGGTTCTAGGATCATTTTGCAGAACCCAGTGCTCCAGATGGCAAATTGCCTTCCTGTGCTGTGCCCCTGGGCACTTGGCTGTTTGGGGGAACACTCAGCCATGTGGGAGTCTGGGAATCCAGTCTATAGGAAAAGGAATGGAGTGTCCTGTGACTTAAGAGCCTAGTCCCTTAGGAACACACACCAGGGGTTCTGGGTGTGTCTCTTTGGGTATGCTCCGTGACAGAAGTCAGGGAGCAGAGCAGGGGTGCCAGGAACAGTCAGCCTGCCAGATTGGGGCCAGCTCAGATCATACCTGGTGTTGGGGCAGAAATGTGCACCATAGATGCCAAGCAGAGCCAGCCAGCCTTGCACAAGGCCCTGGGCCTGGTGTCCTGGAACCCTCTTCCCCAGAAACAGCACCAGGCTATGCAGAGCTCTAATGAGGCCCTCACTCAACCAGGGTGAGAAAGGGCAAGGCAGGGGGGCAGCAGAGGGTGCTTGCAGTCAGATAGTATTTCCTATATCCCTTCAGAAATGAAATTAAACCTCAAGGTCCTCTCAGCACAGAATCTTCATGACTGGGGTGACCTTGATGAATTCAAGTCAGAATTCTGATTAAATTAGGAACTAATAAATCCTGCCAGAGAGTACACTTCCAGACAAGAAAACCACATCAGTGAGCACACTTCCACACAGAAAAATCCCTCCAGGGAGCACACTCCCAGACAGAAAAACCCCATCAGGGAGCACACTCCCAGACAATGACACCCCACCAGGGAGCACACTCCCAGACAGTAACACCCCATCAGGGAGCACGCTCCCAGACAATGACACCCCACCAGGGAGCACACTCCCAGACAGTAATACCCCATCATGGAGCACACTCCCAGACAGTAACACCCCATCAGGGAGCACACTCCCAGACAGTAACACCCCACCAGGGAGCACACTCCCAGACAATAACACCCCATCAGGGAGCACACTCCCAGACAATGACACCCCATCAGGGAGCACACTCCCAGACAGTAACACCCCACCAGGGAGCATACTATCAGACAGTAACACTCCTCCAGGGAACACACTCCCAGACAGTAAAACCCCAAAAGGGAGCACACTCTCAGACAGCAAAATCCCATCAGGGAGCACACTCTTAAGACAGTGAAACACCACAAGGGAGCACACTCCCAGACTGTAAAACCCCTGCAGGAAGCACACTCCCAGACAATAAAACCTCACCAGGGAGCACACTCCCAGACAGTAACACCACATCAAGGAACACACTCCCAGACAGTATCATCCCACCAGGGAGCTCACTCTCAGATAGTCACACCCAACCAGGGAGCACACTCCCAGACAGTAAAACCTCACCAGGGAGCACATTCCCAGAGAGTAACACCACACCAGGTAGCACACTCTTAGATAGTAAACCCATAAGAGAGCTACTCCCAGACAGTAAAATCCCATCAGAGAGTACACTTCATGGCAGCAAACCCCACCTGGGAGCACCCTCCCAGACAGTAACATCCCACCAGGGAGCACACTCCCAGACAGTAAAACCCCACCAGGGAGCACACTCCCAGACAGTAACACCCCACCAGGGAGCTCACTCCCAGACAGTAACACCCACTAGGGATCACCCTTTTAGACAGTAAACCCACATTGAGAGAGCTTCTTCGGGCTGCCATTCCATTTGTAAAAGGCAGTCACACTTCTTTCTGTTTGAGAGGCTCGACTGTTTGTTTTAGCAGAGGTGTGGCTGTGTGCCTGTAAGGTGGAGTGTTCTACTTTGTCCCATTGTTGAAGTTCATGTTTCTTTTGGTCAGTTTCTCATCTGCTGAAATAGAGGTTTGTTGCTTCCTCAGTCTAAATGTACACAGAAGCAAAGCAAGCTCTTTGGTTTTCAAATCACAAACACATGAATGGAAAGCATAAGAAAATCTAACTTTAGGTTTTAGGTCAGTGGTAAGGAACCTTTTTCCTTCCAAGGGCCGTGCAAAATTATCGACTTAAACATTAGCTTGCTACATTTGATCCGACATTTAATTAACCCACCCCTAATACTGTATACAGCCCTCAGGCCAGATGTTTTCCACCCCTGTGTTAGAGTGGAGATGAGCATTCTGGGTGTTTGTAGGATTGATGATGGCTGAGATGTGCTGAACAGGACCTGCACGTGTGTCTGAGCTAGGCCTATGTCCCCGACCTGGTTTCAGTTTAACAGAATGGATGGCAAAGGTAGATACCTGAAAGTTTGGTCCTAAATACTATGCTAGGTCCTGGCTGGGCAGAGGGGCTGACCCATCAGAGCACCCTGGACAGGTGTCATGGTCAAGGGCTGGAGGCTGTGTGCCAGCCTGGTGGATGTCCAAGCAAAGGGGCATTTTGGGGGCCAAGAGTTCAAGGCAAAGGACCTCCCATCATTGTTGAATTTCAGCCAGAAGTAAACTGAAAATTTGGGAGGCAGGTGGTCAGCAAAGCAAGAAGGAATGAGGAGGGGCACCCAGGTAGCAAGAGGTTGGAGGCAACTGGGCACAAAACCAGCTGAGTGGAAGGGTGGAGATGATGAGGCAGGCTTCCCCATTGTCCTCAGCCCTGTGACAGAGCCACACCCCTTGGTGCTTCACGCAGGCTCTCATTGACTCTGACGGCCATGGTTCAGCACTCAAGGCTCTGACCAGCCAACAGGCAGGTCAGGGCGGGAGTCCAGGCATCCCAACTCTGGAGCCTGTGTGCTGGCACCACAGAGTCTGCCCAAGTTCACTGCTGGGAGTGGGTGCTTTGGATGCTCCATGCCTGCCAGACTCTGAGCCATGCTTCAGCCTTGGCCATGCTGCTCCCCCTTTAAGGCTGGGGTGGAGGCAGGGACATAGAACTAACCCTCTTCCAGTTACCAGCTCAGTCAAAGACTTCCTTCTCTAAGCCTTCCACCTTCAGTCATGGGAAACCTTTGCTTCCTATTGTGGAGTGACTCTGTCCTGGTCCTGTCCCTGGAGGGCCCCTTCCGTGATGCCTGTTAGCAGGAAGTGTCAGCTCCTGGGAGCTGCTCTCCATCTCTCTCCTGCCTCTCTCCCCCTGCTCTAGTCCACTCTTTACATGGACATCAGGACTTCCCCACAAGGGTGGGAGCTACATGTTCCTCCACTAACAAGGAGCAGGCACTTTCCCCCTCTCCCCTCAGCCTGATCTATGTCAGGTTCTGGTGGTGGCTGTGGAGTCCAAAGCCGGGAGCTCCAGCCTGATGAAGAAAGTCTACCAGGGTATGGGTGTGGTGATGGGCAAGGGACATCTCTCTCTGGCTCCTTAGAGTCCCTTTAACATGCTCTGTGTCTTTGCAAGCTTGAGTTTTGCAAATGTTTCTTTCATTTCATGGGATAATTTCTCCTTTTCAGACCATCTTGCAAACTCTCAACTGCCCTTTAGGACTCTGCTCTGCAAAGTTACTTCCTTGAAGCTTAACTGACCCACCTAGCACTTCATCCCCAGCAGCTGCCATACCCCTGACAGCTCTCTTGGCCCTCCCTTCCCTGTATTATAACTGGATGAAAGGGGCCACATGCTGACCTGACCAGCTCAGGGAAGGCCTGCATGGCAGTCTTGCAAACTCAGAGACTTAAAGTCACCACAAAGAATGGTCTGAAATTAAACTTTAAAAGCACTTAAGATGGGTAGTCATGTCCTAGGTCAGTGTCTTCCCTGACAAGGTCAATCTTTACCTTAACTGTGCCTATTTTATTTTGCATCTATGTAGCACACCCTTTAAATGTCAGGCTAACTTGTAACTTCCCTTTTGTCCAGACCCCTTGGGGCACAACCAAATGCCATGGGCATCAGGACAGATATCACCAATTCCTTCATTATTATTGTTATCATGTTAATTGTTGACTGTTAACTATCTTGTACCCACCTAAGTAAAGAAGTGTGTGTCTATCAGTTTACTTTTTATTCAATCCCAGAGATTTCCCCACTTTGCCTTCTCCCACCTCTCTAATCTACCCACCTAGGTCTCCTCCTTTGATTGTAATGTATAAAACAAGGTGAAAAACTGCCATTCTCCAGAGCATTATCTCAATCCTTTGAGATTCGGCTTCCCAGGAATTATGGACAGTTTGGTTCAAATAAACTCACAAAAATTCTTTACAAGTTTGAGCGTTTTTACATTAACATAACTGTTGGTATATACCATCCCACCCTTCCCTGAGCTTACTATGAGTCCTGAGAGCTGAGATGGTGTTAGAAATGGATTCTTTTTAGTACCTGGCACATAACCAATATTCAAAAGTGAGTGTTGAGTGTGGAAATCTACATTCTTTCTATCAGCCTTTAAAATCAGCAAAGGGTAGTACAGTTAAATGGAGCTTTCATTTAACTATATAAATGGAACCTTTTACCTGGCTCAGCTTTTCATGGAAGATTAGAGGGAGTCATAACCCTCCTGGCACCACCACCCTTCCCTGGCAGTGATTTGGGCAGTACCTCTGGCAGCTCCCAGATATCTGCAGGGTGTGTGCACTGCCAGTGTGAGATCTCACACCAGGTCTCTTCACCAGCTCACTGGGACCCAGTGTTCTAGGATCTGGCTCCAAGACCCTGCAGTGACTGCAAGTCATGAGGAACCCTGTACCCCACCTTTGCCCCAGACCCCAGAATCATGTTGCTAGCCAACCAGGAGCCATCCAGAGTCTGCTCTACCCTGAGCACAGGGACCTGTTGCTGGGGCAACCCAGAAAAATCCAGGGCATGCCCTACACCAGGAGAGTGTGGACTATGCAACCCAGAGCAACTAGTGCCTGCTCTACCTTGGACCCCTGGACAGCCTTGCTGTGGTGACAGAGAGCAACCCACACCTGCTTTACCCTGGGAGGGGCAACCCAGAGCAACCCAGCACATGCTTCACTCAGGGCTACAAGGGGCCTCTGACTGTGCAACCCATGCCCACTTCACACTAGCCCCTGTGACAGTTCTACCAGGACCATCTGGAACAACCCAACATGCACCGCACTCCAGGTGACAGGAGAGCTCAGACTGAACAACCCAGGGCAACCCACATCCACTCCACACTGAGGATGATTGAACTGGAGCAATCCAACACAATTCTCAGTCTGAGCTATAAGAAAGTGAGGCTTGTGCCACCCAGAGCAATCTGCACCCACTCCACTCTGAGCTCAGGGTTGTGCAATCTGGAGTAATCCAGTGAGTGCCTCACTCAGGGAGCTCTGCCTGTACAACCCTATACCTGCTTGTCCCCAGTCCCTGGGATAGTCCTGGTGGGGTGACCTGGAGCAAGTCAATGTCCCTAGCCAAAGACCACAGGACTACGCTGCCGGAGGGACCTAGGGTGCTACCCTTCCAAGGATGCCAGGACCACAGAGTGAATTGCATACCAGAGAGCTATGGGTCCTCCCAAGGAGTCACCCACCAGAGGAACTGTACACACACCATCACCATCCCAAGCATTTGAAGCAGACAACTGAGTGACCAGATCCATAGGAGAAGGAATACAATTCAGAGCAGAGAAAATAGGGACACAAGGAAGACCCAGCCTCTGGGCTAACAATTTCTGGACTGTTGCCCTGAAAAGGTCTTCAATATCTGAAACCCCAAGTAGGGTGCTCAGGGCCAGAAAGAGACAGCAAAAATGGAATGACAAAGAAACAACCCTCAAGGAAAGAAAAGGAGGAATAGCCAGAAAAGGAACTAAGTGAATTAGAGGTATGCAATGTCAGAAAAAGAGTTCAGAGTAAGGGTCATACAGTTCATAAACTGGATGGATGAGAAAAATCACCAACTTATATAAAAATCAGGAGGAGATTAAAAAAATTATATAACTACAAGAAAAAAACACAATGGAAGGTTTCAACATAGACTAGAAGAAGTGGAAGACCAAGTTAGTGAGTTAGAAGGCAGAAAAACACATCCAATCTTAATAGAGAATTGGAGAAAAAAATTAGAAAGTAAGAGGAGAGCTTAAAGGAGCATTGGCACAAGATGAAAGGAAGTATAATAGGGTTGCTAGAAGTATAAGAAGAGAAGCAAGCATTAGAAAATCTATTTAAAGAAATAGAAAACTTCCTTGATTTGGGGAAGAAAAAAGTCACACAAGCACAGAGTATCCCAAACAAAACAAACACCAAGACACATTGTAATTACAATGGTAAACGTTAATGACAAAGAGCAAATCTTAAAGGCTGCAAGAGAGAGACAGAGAGTTACCTACAAAGGATCTACCATTAAATTAGCAAATAATTTCTCAACAGAAATACATCAGGCCACAAGGAAATGGAATGAAGTATACAAAGTGATGAAAAGCAAGGGACTGAATCCAAGAATATTCTACCCAGCAAACCTATCATACAAAATTGAAGGTGAAATCAGGAGTTTTTTCAGACATAAATAAATAAATAAATAAATAAATAAATAAAGGCTAAGAGAATTTATTACTACCAAACAGGCAATGCAAGAAATGTTAAAGGGACTGTTGTAAAAAGAAGAACTAAAAAGGGAAGAAGGAACACAGGCATAAAGGGTAAAAATGGCTCCAAACAAGTACCTATTAATAATAATCTTAAATATAAATACCATTTGCAGCAACCTGGATGGAACTGGAGAGCCTTATGCTTAGTGAAATAAGCCAGTCAATGAAGGAGAAGCATCACATGATCTCACTCATTGGTGGATAATAAAGAACATTATAAACTGATGTACAAAAGGATAGATACAGAGGCAGTAAAGCTTCAAACAGACTGTGAAAATACAGCAGGAAGATTAAGGTTAGGTGAGGTAGATAAGAGATCAATCAAAGGACTTGTATGCATGCATATAAGCATAACCAATGAACATAGACACTGGGGGGGTTGGGGTATGCCTGGGCGGGAGGGGGGCATGGGGAGACATGTATAAAAAATTAATTTAAAAATTTTTTTTCAAAAAAAAAAAAAAGACATAGAATGCCTGAATAGATAAGAATACATGCTATCTACAAGAGTACCACCTCTGAATAAAGGTCTCACACAGACTGAAAATCAAAAGATGGAAAAATATTTTTCAGGCTAATAGAAATGTGGAAAAAAGCTGGGATAACAATACTTACATCTGACATACTTAATGTGAAGGCCATAAAAAGATATAAGAAAGGCCACTTCATAATACTAAATGGATCAATACAATAAGAGGATATAACTCTTGTCAACATATGCACCGAATGCAGGAACACCTACATACATAAAAGAAAAAAATAAACTTCTGGAAGATATCAAGGGAGATATAGACAGCAGATGTTTTTTATATCTCATTGACATCACTAAATAAAACCTCCATATAAAAAATCAGCAAAGACAGCAAACCTAAGTGACTCACTAGATCAGATGGACTTATGCTGGAAACCAATAATTGTCTCACTAATAGAAAGTGCAGACAAGGAACCCGGAAGGCTGGTCAACCTTGAAGCTCTGAAAGGTCAAAGCCAGTTACCCCCTATCTACTTGAGACAATGAACTTCCCCATCAAATAATCATATAAATCCTTACTGATAAAATAATCTACTTGTGACTGGAATTGCCTGCTTCAGGGCAAAGAGTGTATCCCAAACCTGAATAAAAGGGATGGCAAGGCCAAAGGAAGGAGGTAGTCTTTCCACTAGAGCAGTGGTTCTCAACCTTTCTAATGCCGCGACCCTTTCATACCGTTCCTCATGTTGTGGTGACCCCCACTCATAAAATTATTTTCATTGCTACTTTATAACCGTAATTTTGCTATTGTTAATGAATCGTAATGTAAATGTCTGTGTTTTCCTATGGTCTTAGGCGACCCCTGTCAAAGGGTCATTCGACCCCCAAATGGGTCACGACCCACAGGTTGAGAACCACTGCACTAGAGGAAGGCTCCCGCCTGGCCCCCCAACATCGCCAAATTAATGCTTTTTTAGTCTCTCTTTTCATTTACGTGCGGCCTCCTCCAGAACCCGAACCCTGAATGGAAACCCTGAACTACGCAGGACGTGAAAGGGGTTCCCACATTTGGCGCCTGACCATGGGACGTCTGAAGGAGAAGGTATTTTTCCACCTAAAAGTGAAGGAAGGAAAATTTACCAAGGAAAACGGTGAGGGAAAATTCACCTAGGAAAAGGTGAGGGAAATTCAACATACACAAAGCCCATGGATTAACTGCAGAGTCGCTATCTATGAGTAGGGTGGGAACATCTTTTGCAGCCAGACTAATGGGGAAGAACTAGGTTATAAATATAAAGTAAACTTTATTATAGACTTTCAGTTTATATGCTTAAATAATGTGGTTTCTTGTTCAAATTAAAATCTTAGTTTATATTTGGAATTTGAAATCTGTAATAAGTGAAACCACCTCTGATGCTGCTCTCCTGCAATGAGATTACTTAAGGTTTCTTTTAAAAATTATAGAAGAACCTGCAGGGAAATGCGAATCTTGGCCAAATTGGATGATAGTTATTATTTCAGAAAGTGAAAAAGAAAGAAAAAATTTGAGATCTGTATTTATCTTTTAAGTTTGAAATGAAATTTGGCCAGATCTGTTACTGATACTTTCCTCCCCCCCCCCAACCCCCCCGAAAGTAAGCAGGATATGTAGGAAGGGAGAGACATGTGACGATCCAATATGAAAGCCCACTCTCCCAGTATACTAATTTAAAGTCTCCTTTCTTGCCATGAAAAAGTCTTAAAAATTTAGAGATGTCTGGAATTTCTGTACTCGTGAGGAGAGAAGCCAGCTTAAAAAGATATGCACGCAATTGTCCACCTTTTTGGACATATTAGGCAGGGTTTTAAGCTGGAATCTCTCCGCAAAACCTGCAGAAAAAGAAAAACCCAGAACTGGTCTTTATTTCCTAAGAACCTCTGTTGTTTTTATTTTTTAAAGGAACCAAAAGGAGAAGATTTTGTGTTATTAATCTAGGAACTACTAAATATTTGACTTGCCAGCTTTAAAAGTTCAAGATTCAAATTAAATTGGGAGAAAATAAAATAAAATTTCTCTAATAATTAGGAATTCGAAATATGTTGTTTATTGGTCTAATTAAAAACAGATTAATTCTGTGATTCCCAACTAAAAAATTTTAATATAAAAAACAGTTTAAAATATAATTGATATCTTAAGATAATTATAAAAAGTGTTATAATTTTTAAATCATATATGAATATATACATATTTGGTGTTTTTTTTTCCCATGTTAAAATTTCAAGGCTTTAACAGAGATGATTCTTGAAAAGCTCCATGGGCTCGAGTAATATAATAAATTTGTTCTATCTTCTTAAATGAAATCTTTTTAAATTTAACCAATCTAATATAATTGAAATTGCATGGAAAACTTTATCATATAAGAATTAATAACTATATTTTAAATGTTATGAAGGTTTTGGTCCCTAAGAAGGGCAAAATGAAGTAACTAAATATTTCTTAAAATTCCAACAGCAGAATTTAAAATGATAAAACACCCATCGCTGCCTGTATTCTTAAATAAGCTAGAGGCGGGGCAACATTTGAGTTTTGTGAATCAGAGCTAAACATTTACTAAATATGCATTGCTTTTTAATGAAGATACCTACTTTAATTACTTAAATCAAGGCTTTCAGCTAAATAAAAAGTCAATGTCTTTGTAAGCAATTTGATTAAGTATTCTAATAAAGTAACTAAGATCTTGTCTATAAAAAAAGAAATTGACAGCCAGTTTGAAAAGTGAATTGCTATGGCCTAGAATAAAGAATATCCTTACATGATATTATTCTACAATGTCATTATAATTTTGATATTTTACAACAGCATATTGTACAATTATCCCAAACAAACTTACAATCTAATTCTTTGAATATTTAGCAGCAATTTTAAAAAAGATCATGAAAGGAATTAAGGCAATGAGAAGGCACTTGAGCATTCTATATTGGCTTTTCTTGCTCTTTTTGCCAAGAGGGACCCTCCCACAGCTGTTGCCTGAACTTTCTGTTCATGCTAAGGTTGAAGCCTCGTGGTAGCTGGTATCATGGATCTGTCTCTCACCCAGTGATGTGAGCTGGGCCCTCCCTGGAGAAGAAACCTGGGTTCCCCAAGATAAGTGATCAGTGCCGAGACCCCGCCAGCAGGTGAGAGAATCCCAAGGCAGGTACTGGGCGTGGAGGCCACAAGGGCATCAAATACCAAGGAGACAGAACTGAACCTCACATCAACCTGCTTGGCCCCGGAGGATGACTGGTTAGCCAGAGACGGGTAAGATTCCTCAGGGAAGGAACAACCTAAGACAGGCACAGTCGTAGAGGGGCCATCAGGAGAGAACTTGGAGATCAACAGAGGTGAGGCACAAACCCCCAACATTGCAGAGGCTTGAGCCCTTGCCCTTTCTGAGGGAGGTCTCCATGGCCACTTCGCTTCACACGCCCAGCTCAGATCAGGACTCGGGTAACAGACAGAGATTTGGCCCAGCTCAGTTCAGGACACAGGTGACAAAGATTTGGTGCAGCTCAGATCGGGACCCAGCAAGAGACAGAACTGCCCTGTATTCTAAATCCAGCCTAACACCAGGAATGCTCAGGGCCTACTCAAAATGCAAATAATCCTTTCCACTAATATTTACAAGGTAAAACTAAGATTGTTGTTAGAATATTAAATTTGACAATAAGATAGTAGTAAAGTTTTCAGATTAATTTAAATTGGCTAATTGGAATAAGTGAATATTCAAGAAAATATAATTGTACTGGAAAAAAGTTGTTCTTAAAATATTAACTAAAATTTCTATTGGTAGTTCATTGCATGGTAAAATTGCTTAACATACAATAAATCTAAAGCAGTCATATTTTTGTACAAAAAAATTAAATTTTAAAATCATCAATACTACATTATAAAAATTTTCCAAAAGCCTCCTAATAGTTAAATTAAAAAAGTGTGTGGGGGTAGTGGAGTAATATTCTGTAAGGAAAAATATCCTGTAAGCAAATTACATCTAGAAAAATTTTTTCTACTTTACAGCAAGACACCCATGAAAAACATACATAGTATCAAAATAAGCCAAAGGAAAATCATTTGGGCAAAAATAAAAAGGATTCCAAGTCAAATTTATAGAAAAAATTCCTTTACTAACTTTTGGTCAAGAATATGTTTGTATATTTTCAGAGAACAACTCCAAGAGCATGTGAATTTCTACAACAGAGAGGAATGCTCCAGCTATGAAGACAAGAGGAGAAACAGTCCAGAGATACAAGAGGCTGATGAAGCCTTGCCATCCTGGCAGTAAGCAGCTGTGCATCGATGCAGGTTGCTCAGGACCAAACCAGAGAGGGTTGGGCCTGCATTGCCACCATTTGTCCACGATCTAGAACTGAAAAAATTATTGCTAGCATGTACACTCAAAAAACTGTGAACATTGAAACTGGGACTCAAAGGACTGTTGGCCCAGAAAGAAACTTACTACAGACTGATTCATTTGCCTCTCAGCATACACATTGTTGCTTATCTCATTTTTTGTTCTTATATGTTTATTTATAGTCTGAAGATGCAAGATTTTTTTACAGGAAAAAAATGGGAGAGATGCTGGAAACCAATAATTGTCTCACTAATAGAAAGTGTGGACTAGGAACCTGGAAGGCTGATCAACCTTGAAGCTCTGAAAGGTCAAAGCCAGCCACCCACTATCTAATTGAGACAATGAACTTCCCCATCAAATAAACAATCATGTAAACCCTTACTGATAAAATAATCTACTTGTTACTGGAATTGCATGCTTCAGGGCAAAGGGTGTATCCCAAACCTGAATAAAAGAGATGGCAAGGCCAAAAGAAGGGGGTAGTCTTTCCACTACAGGAAGGCTCCTGCCTGGCCCCCCCAATATCGCCAAATTAATGCTTTTTTAGTCTCTCTTTTCATTTGTGTGCGGCCTCCTCCAGAATCTGAACCCTGAATGGGAATCCTGAACCATGGGGGATGTGAAAGAGGTTCCCACGGACTTAATTGACATTTTCAGAACATTTCACCCAAAGCTACAGAATATACATTCCTCTCCAGTGCATATGGGACATTTTCAAAGATAGACCACATATGGGGACACAGCCAAAGTCTCTTCAAATTCAAGAAGATTGAAATCATCAAGCATTTCTCAGATCACAATGGCATAATATTATGAACTACAATAAAAACAATTTAAAAAGTCAAACTCTTGGAGGCTAAATAGCATGTTATTAAACAATGAGTGGGTTACCAAAGATATCAAAGAAGAAATAAAAACCATCCTGGAAACAAATGACAAAGAAAACACAACAATCCAAAATCTATGGGGCACAGTGAAAGCAGTCTTGAGAAGGAAGTTCATAGCATTACAGACCTACTTCTAAAAACAAGACAGGCTGGTAATAAATTACCTATCTATATAAAGAATTAGAAAGAGAGCAAACACAAAATCCCAGAGTGAGCAGAAGGAAATAATAAAGATCAGGGTGAAAATAAATGACATAGAGATAAAAAAAAAAATCAATGAAACCAAGAGCTGGTTCTTTGCAAGAATAAACAAGATTGATGAACCTGTAGCTAGGCTCACCAAGAAGCAAAGAGAGAGGACCTAAATAAATAAAATCAGAAATGAAAGAGGTGAAATAACAACAGTCCCCACAGAAATAGAAAGGGTTGTTTTTTAAAAAAATACTATGAACAACTCTATTCCAACAAAATAACTCTATTCTAACAAACTGATCAACCTAGAAGAAATAGACATATTTCTAAAAAAAAATATGAACTTCCAATAATCAATCATGAAGAATAAAAAAATCTGAATAGGGTGATAACTCTGGAGGAAATTGAAGCAGTAATTAAAAAACTTCCAGCAAACAAAAGCTCTGGGCCAGATAAATTCACAGGTGAGTTTTACCAAATATTCAAAGAACTAAAACCCACCCTCATCAACCTATTCCAAAAAATCTAAGAGGAAGGAATACTTCCAAGCTCTTTCTATAAAGCCAGCATTACCCTACTACCAAAACCAGATAAAGACATTACAAAGAAAGAGAATTACAGGCCAATATTTCTGATGAACATAGATGCTAGAATCCCCAACCAAATTCTAATAAATCAGATCCAGCATTACATTAGAAAGATCATACACCATGACCAAGTGGGATTTATTGCAGGGATGTAAGGATGGGACAATATCTACAAGTCAATAAACATGATACATCACATAAAGAAATTGAGAGATAAAAATTACAGTCATATCAATTGATACAGAAAAAGCACTTGACAAAATCCAATACCCTTTCCTTTAAAAAAAAAATATATATATATATATTATTGATTTTTTTACAGAGAGGAAGGAAGAAGGATAGAGAGTTAGAAACATTAATGAGAGAGAAAAACCAATCTGCTGCCTCTTACACACTACCTAATGGAGATGTGCCTGCAACCAAGGTACATGCCCTTGACTGGAATCGAACTTGAGACCTTTCAGTCCACAGACTGACACTGTATCCACTGAGCCAAACCAGTTAGGGCCCAACACCCTTTCTTGATAAAAAGTTTCAGAAAGTGGAAATAGAACGATCATACCTCAACAGGATTAAAAACCTTCTATGACAAACCTACAACCACCATCATACTCCATGGGAAAAAACTAAAACCATTCCCCCTAAGAACAGAAACAGGATAAGGATGCCTACTATCATCACACCTGTTCAACATAGAAATGGAAGTGCTAGCCATTGTGATCAGACAACAAGATAAAATAAAAGGCATTCAAATTGGAAAAGAAGTAAAACTATCATTATTTGTAGTTGACATGATATTATACATAGAAAACCCTAAAGACTCCATTTAAAAACTACTAGATTTAATAAATAAATTCGGCAATATAGCAGGATACAGAAATATAATGCTTTCTTATATACCAATAATGAACTCACAGAAAGAGAAAAAGAAGTCCTATTTACCATTTCACGCACGCGCGCGCGCACACACACACACACACACACACACACACACACACACAAATTAAGATACCTAGGAATAAACTAAACTAAGGAGGTAAAAGATCCGTAGTTGGAAAAACTCAGGATAGTGAAAAAAGAGATAGAGGAAGACACAAACAAATGGAAGAACATACCATGTCCATGGATTGGAAGAATCAACATCATTAAAATGTTCATACTACCCAAATCAATATATAGATTTAATGCCATCCCCATTAAAATAACAACAGCATATTTCACAAACCTAGAAAAATTCTCCAAAAATTCATATGGAACAAAAAATGACCCCGAATAGCCAGAGCAATCTTGAGAAAGAAGAACAAAGTTGGAGGAATCAAAATACCAGATATCAAGCTATATTATAAAACAACTGTCCTCAAAACTGCCTGGTACTGGCACCAGAACAGACATATAGGTCAATGGAACTGAAAGAAAAGCCAGAAATCAACCCAAGCCATTATGCTCAATTAATATTTGAAAAAGGAGTCAAGAGCATACAATGGAGTCAATGGAGTCTCTTCAATAAACGGTGCTTGGGAAATTGGGCAGATACATGCAAAAAAATTAAACTTACACCATACACAAAAATAAACTCAAAATGGGTAAAGGACTTAAATATTAGAAGGGAAACCATAAAAATCTTAGAAGAATCCATAGGCAGCAAAATATCAGATATATATCATAGCAATATCTTTACCGATACAATTCCTAGGGCGATGGAAACTAAGGAGAAAGTAAACAAATGGGACTACATAAATAAAAAGCTTTTGTACAGCAAAACAAACCATCAATAAACTGCATCAGAGAACATATTTTCCAATATTACAACCAATAAGGGCCTAATCTGCAAAATTTATAGTGAACTTATACATCTTAACAAAAAGCATATAAACAATTCAAGAAAAATGGGCAAGGGACTTAAATAGGCCAAGAGACATATGAAAACATGCTCAAAGTCACTAATCATCCTGGAGATGCAAATCAAAACAACATTGAGGTACCATCTCACACCTGTCAAAATGGCTATCATCAACAAATCAACCAACGACAAGTGCTGGCAAGGATGCGGAGAAAAAGGATGCCTTGTGCACTGCTGGTGGGAATGCAGATTGGTGCAGCCACTGTGGAGAACAGTATGGAGTTTCCTCAATAAATTAAAAATGGAACTCCCATTTGACCCACTGATCCCATTTCTAGGAATATATCCCAAGAAATCAGAAACACCAGTCAGAAAGCATATATGCACCACTATGTTCATAGCAACACAATTTATAATAGCTAATATTTGGAAACAGCCTAAGTGTCCATCAGCAGATGATTGGATTAAAAAACTGTGGTACATCTACAGAATGGAATACTACATTGCTATAAAAAAGAAAGAACTCTTATCATTTGCAACAGCATGTCTAGACATGGAGAGCATTATACTAAGCAAAATAAGCAGTCGGGGAAAGATAAATATCACATGATTTCACTCCTTTGTGGAATATAATGAACAACATAAACTGATGAACAAAAACAGATCCAGAGACAGAGAAGTATTGAACAGATCATCAAACTTCAAAGGTTGGCTAAGAGATCACCCAAAGGACTTGTATGCATGCATATACTAGTAAGCATAAGTAATGGACACAGACACTAGGGGAGTGAGGGCATATCCTTGGGGGAATAGAGGTGGCTGGGAGATGTCAATGGGGGTGGGGAAAGGAGACATACATAATAGTATATGTAATACTTACTAAGGAATTTTAAAAAAAGAGTTGGGGTGGGGAAGGGATGAAATGAAAAGAATAGCATGGATTCAGTCAAGGAAAGGAAATGAACTTTCAGGTCGACTGTGAAATGGCTCAGCTTCAGTGGATGCAAGGTCACCAGCAGCTGCTATGTGCTGACTCTGTGAACAGTTCCTGCCAAACTCGGTGCTTGGTGCTGGGAGCTAGGCACTGGGATCACCATGTCCTGGTCTCAGTTTCCTGCACGCCCTGTGTGCCCTCAGCACCTAGAATAGGTCTGACATAGAGCAGGTGCTCAGGGAGCACTTGCTGAAGGATGTATTCCCACTGTTCTTTAGATACACTGCCCACATTTCCAACAAATATCCAAGAAAGAGTCTGTCTGGTCTCACTTAGGTCTCCTGTCTCCCTGTCACCTGAGGGCCACGGGCTTTGGTTTACAGAGCATCATGCCCAGAGGAAATCAAGGTGCAGTTAAAAGGAGAGAGTAGTGTGTGATGGGTGCCGAGGGTCCGGACAACGAGGATCTACTAGAGACACGAGGTCTTTAGTTGTTCCTCAGACATGACCGTCCTGGGTGAGCTTCTTCCTGCATTCTTAGGGAACCTTCCAGAAAGCTTAACTTGCTTCTCTCCTTATCTTTCTTTGTCTCTGTAAGCAGCCCCCAGCGCCCAGCACTCTTCTGGGCAGGGATGAGGGGCTGAGCCAGGAGTTTGGGTTGGGTGGCTTTTCATAGTTGTCACTTTCTGCCAACACTGCAACCTGAGATGATAGCGTTCTGGGGAAAACAATGGGTGGGAACTGCATTACAACTCAAAACATGGCTTGCTGGGTTTGGCTCCATTCACATAGCTGCTTGCATCCAGACTCCATTCTATCTGAATGTTCCAATTAATCAATACTGTGACTGCTGTTTTCAGAAAGCTTCTTGCTAAATTCTGAAATCCTCTGCTTAAGATTCACAACTGCACACATGCTCTTTTGGGTGAGAGAAGATGAATAGCTCAGGGAAAAGTGATTCCCCTTTCTGCCCCAGAAACATGACAGGCTGATGAAGAAAATTGGCTCAGGACCTGCCTGCACTTCCCGAGAAACCTCCTATCTCCGAGTATTTCATGTAACAGCGTCACCTGGCACAGTGTATCAACATTGTTAATTTCCTGTGGTGCTTCCCGGCTGCTGGTAGCTTCCTCTCCAGTTCTCTGTAAAACTACAGCAATAACAATGAAAGCAAGGCATTTATTTGTTCCTGAAAATGGTTTCACTGTTCGATTTCTCGAACTGGGTGGGATTTTCCCAGTTCACATGGTCTCTCAGGGGAAGCAGTTGGTGGGACATTCTAAAGCTCAACATTTGGATATAGTGAGTCTGAAAATTGGGAACAGGCTACTGGGCTAGGGATAAGCTAGGGCAGCAGAAGGATCAGAAGCCAGAAATCAGAAACCTTGGCTCCCTCCTGTTCCTTCCTACTCATTAGACCTGGGACCTTGGGCATCCATCTCTTGTCAGGTTCCTGGCCGTGTAAGGAGGGTGGGATGATTCTGTGTTCCGTATGTAGGAGCACCCTAAGTGACAGACAACCCAGACTGCCTTCTGAGCCACCAGGTGTCTCTGGAGGAGACGGCAGAATTGCCCCTGGTCAGTGATCTCTCGATGGTTGAGATGCTTCGGTGGCAAGTACACAACGTCATACCCATACCTTGCTCTGCTCAGGCTTCTCGCTCTCCACTTCCTAAGCTCCATGTCTATTCTTGCTGCAAGAGGCCACAGGCAGCCCAGAAGGGAATGTCTTCACTCAGCTTTGCGATTTTAAAGTTTTCATTGAAGTAAAACTCACCTTTAGGAAATGACACAGTCTGTTCACAGATCAGTACATTTTCATAAAGTGAACAGTCCGTGAGAATGTCCCCAGTACCCAGATCAAGCAGCAGGTGTGAGGGGAGCAGCTCCTGCCCTCAGGCAGCCCCGAGCCCCTAATTGACGAGTCGTGACTTCAGACTGTGAGATTGCTGTCAGGAGTTCTATCGTCTTTCATTTTTCCATTTTCCAGTCTCAACTATGGAGGAGGACAGAAGCTAGAGGAAGGGTAAATGTACACAGTGGGCCCCACCTCCGCTGTCCTCCTGGGCCACTGACATGAGCAGGCAGGAGGGACACCCCGAAGGCCTGGTCTGACACCCCCATCTGCAGGACATGCTGCTGCATTTGGGTGGGTTCATGTCTAGGTTTGGTCCTACGTGTCTAAAAGGACTGGGACAAGTTTTAAAGGTGAGATTGCATGTGTCTGTTTTTGTTAAGTACCTGTAAGATAATGAGTGTGACTGGGCTAGCAACAGCAGGCCTGGCTCGTGGGTCTGGATTCAGTGAGATTTGTAGGAGTGGCCCTGAAGCCCCTCTCTCATGGTCACAGCTCAACTAATGTCCGTCCCAGCAGTTACTACCGTAGAGTGGCCTCTTCTGCTTCTTGTCAGTCGCAGACGAATTCTGCCTTGAGATGGTATGTCTGGTGAAGCAAGGAGGAACTGGGAACTTTCAACACCTGGGCTCACCCTTGGGGCACACATTGTGGAGAGGCAGGCAGGAGACCCAGTTCTGGTCCTGCATCACTGGGAGGCTTCATTTTGGGGATTCAGATAAGTATTTCCTCAAGCAGCATATAGTGAAGGGCAGGGCCAGACACAGCTCCTGATCCTGACAGATTATCCACTACTGTCAGCCTTAGTCTACCACATAGGAAGTGGGCCTACATGTCAGGCAGGTACTTAGCACAGAACCTGCAATAGAAAAATTGTAAAGATTTAATATAGTCTATATTTGTGTATAAATACTTAATGCTATATAAATATATATTGTCATAGTACATATATGTAACAGTAGCATTGTTTTTTTGAAACATGGTTTCAAAACCATTTCTAATCATGAAGATTAAAAGTTTGAAATGACATAGAATTAGGAAAAGAAAGGAGTGCACGTAGACCAAGTAAGTAGAGAACAATGAATATTCAGTGTGTTGCTTGTGTGTGTTTTCTCTTTGCCTGTATATGTCTATACTTAAAGTTTGGATCTTGCTGTACATAATGCTTAGAATCCCTCTTCCTTTAACAACAAACTGTGGATGTTTCCCCTGTAAACACTCTTCTTCAAAGCTATGTTTAAGGGCTCGTTATACTAGTGTTCTGCCTGCCAGTTTCAGAGGCTTTGATGGATTGAGTGATGCCTACAGACACAGGGAAAAGAAGGCTTTTTGATAGCAAAGTGTGCGCAAGTTGTCTATGGGGAGATGGCAACAGGTGGTGTTCCCCCCGCTCCCAGGTGCTCTCTGGAGATGCCAGCTGCTGGGCCCTCACCCAAGCCTTCTCCATACCATTGTCAGTGTCCATATTGAGTCCATTTTTCTTATTAATTTTAGGAGTTTTTTATATAGTCTAGATACTATTTCTTCGTCATTTATGTGCATTGCATTTTTAGATTGGAACTTGTCTTTAATGTGGCATATGCTGTTTTCTGTCAAAGAGAGATTTTAAAGTTAGGAAGGTCATAGTCACCAATCTTTTCTTTCATGGGTCGTGCTAAATGGCCAAGTGCATAAAGTATGGGGTTTTCAAGAAGCCAAGGGGGGAGGATATTCATGTGGGTGACTCACGTGCCTACATATTGTGCATCCTAGGCAGGTGCCCAGAGGCTCTGTGGCTCTTCTTTTAAAAACCTTCTTCCAGACACCATTGGTTTCTCTAGGGTCAAATCTGGAGACAAGAGCAGGCAGCCTGTTCCTCTGCCCTGGGGGTGACTGACTCGGAAAACTTAAACCCTATAGACCCTGCAGAGGGACAGAGGGCCTGCGTTAGGGAGCGTGCTCAGCATCAGGGGCCACATCATCACTCTGAAGATCCATCGCTGTGTCCCTGAGCTGCAGGGGAATGGCAATGGTGTAGGTTGTCTGTGTGTTTCTGTTGCAGATAAATCTGAGGAACTGGTGACCCCTCTGAGACAGATCACCTGAGATGCTCACTGTCTGCTTCTGGGCTGGCCTCCGTCCTCACACAGGGATGAGGCACACAGCTGCTTTAAGAAATAGACTCCCTCCCTAAAGTTTCAGCCCAAACACGAAGACTCATGGGTTTTACTCTGACTTAGTACTCTGGCGAGGTCCAGCCAGTGGCCAGCTGGATGGGGCATGCTCATACTGCCCTCCCTCCACCCTCCCACCCTCTTCACATCCAAGCTGCCTGTGAGCACAGGGAAGTGGGATGAGGGAAAGCATTTATTTCCTTCTCTGTGTCTGTTCAGGAGTGAGGGAGGAAGGACATCCTCATTCTTAACTTCTCTGTTTTCGTTTGAGGTTATTTCATTTTTTAAAAAAAAAATATATTGTATTGATTTTTTACAGAGAGGAAGGGAGAAGGATAGAGAGTTAGAAACATCTATGAGAGAGAGAGACATCGATCAGCCGACTCCTGCACGCCCCCCACTGGAGATGTGGCTGCAACCAATGCACATGCCCTTGACCGGAATCGAACCTGGGACCCTTCAGTCCGCAGGCCGACACTCTCCACTGAGCCAAACCGGTTTTGGACCTTTGAGGTTATTTCTTAGGATATTTTCCTACCAGTTAGATGGCCACAAACACCCCCATAGCAGGACTGTTCCTTTCCCATCTCCTCTTTACCTGACCACTAGCAAGCATCACTGCTTTCAGAGAAGCACCACGCTTCCAAGTGATGGCTTACATGTTGTCATTGAATTAATTTTGTTTCTGGTACGTTTGAACACTGGCATTTCTTTTGTGCCTCACCTGTTTATATTTTAACCATCTTCTTATGGGGGAGCGTTTTGTTTTCTTATTGAGGAGATCTCTTTCTGTGTTAGAAACATTACACATGTAATACAAACATTCCTGCAACCATATTTCCCATTGGACACTGTAGAATTTATTTTGATGTAAGTTATGGAGTAGGAATGCAACTTAGTTTCATCCTAAATAATTAACTGGTTGTCACATTTATTGAATTACCCACTTTTGTGCTATTGATTTTAAATGTCTCTCTTATCACACACAATACTTGGTTTGTCTCTAAATTTTTATTCTGGTGATCTTTATTATTGTTCTTGGATAGTAATAAATGATTCTATTCTTTGTTGAGACAAGCCACTCCCATGTCATTACTGTCATTTTTCCGCACCCTCTCCTTCCCCTTCCTCCTCCTCCTCCTCCTCCTCCTCCTCCTCC
>PVJN01028089.1:0-27521 GCA_004026805.1 Lasiurus borealis | reverse complement strand
GGGCCGGCCTCCGGGCCGAGGCTGCTGCTGGGAGGAGGCAGTGAAGGGCCGGGAGCGGACATACCTGACATCTTGTCTGCCTCTGCCTGGCTGGAGGCCGCAGAGGAGACCAGCACGGGGGAGTGGTGTCGCACGGGCTGCGGGATCCGGGAGGGCCTGCTTCTGCTCGAGCCGGGGAGGCCGCCGCCGTGGTTGCTGCCGCCGCTGCCGGGGGCCCCGCCCCCGCTGCCCCCGCCCCCGCTGTGGTTCCTCTGATACTCGATGGGTGATGTCAAGGCTGGAAAACATGCAAGACGGTAGAAGGGAATCAGGCGGGGCACGGACAGAAGTCCCGTCGGGAGCAGAGGAGGAGGAGGAGCACGGCGCAGCCCACAGGGCGTGCTGGGCCGACTCCCGGCCGCGGGTCATCGTCATGGCTGCCCTGCCCTGCGAGCAGTGGCCACCTGGAGGCGGCAGAGGACACCCCCTGTGCACCCCAAACCCCAGCCCCGACCCCAGCCCCAACCCCAGCCCCCGGGCAGGAAAAGGTCTCAGCGCCGTCCATGAGCAAGGTCCATGGGCCCGACGGAGGTCGGGCATCCTGAGTGCCTGGGGCAGGAGCCCAGGGGCGGGCGGGCAGATGAATGAGGACCGGGTGCGGGGCACCCACTGCCCGGGAGCGGCAGGCAGAGCCTGGGCCTCCCTGCCAGGAGGAAAGGCGTCGTTGGACCCCAGGCAAACTGCCAGGGTCAGCGGGAGCCCCGCGCTGCCAGGGCCGCCGCGCCTGGGACTCCTCAGCACCAGCGGCTCCCGCGGGGGAGGGGGTTAGGCCAGCTGCCGCCTGGGACCTGCTGGGAGGGAGCCCCGGGGTCACCCAGAGGCGGTGGGAATGGACACCTCCGTGCGTGCTGCAGCTCGGACACAATTGGAATGGACACCTCCATGCTGCAGCTCAGACACAATGGGAATGGACACCTCCGTGCTGCAGCTTGGACAGGAGACCAGGGATGGGAAAGAGCTCCGCCCCCTCCCGCGCGGGCCAGGGAGCTGTCTGGTCTCCCAGCCGCAGGGACTTCCGGTGTCACCTAATCAGCGGCAGGAAACGCAGCAGACACAACACACATTCTTCAAGTGTGAGACCCCTGAGGAGGCAGCCACCACAGAGAGGGCCCTCCGGCCGGGAGGCGTCAGGCATGTGTGAGCAGCATTCTGGAGCCAAGGGACTTTCACAAACTCAGCGTCCGCCCTGCATTTGCTCAGGTCGCCGAGTGAAAAAAAGAAGCCGTCAACCCCTGACCCCATACATGCAATGCTAACTGCAACGTAGAAGGTGATTGGCTGCCGTCTGGACAGGAGCTTGGAGTTAACACCAGGCCCTTGACTTCTCCCCTGTGTCCTGGCTCTTGAAGGTCATGCCAGGTGTGCAGGTGGTGTGGTGGCACCAGAGAAATTACCGCCCTATGGGACTGGGGCACAGACACTGACCATAAGCATGGAGGGAAAGACAGAGAAAAGACATTAAGTGTTCAGCTCTGCATCCCTGAAGGTCTTCTGTGATCCCCGGATTAAAAGCAGAGACAAAGAGAAGCCAGCCAACGCATCAGTCACGGACAGAGTCATGCTTATCTCCGGTGGGAGGGTGGTTGCTCCCTGTAATGGCTCACTCGTGTCATGGAAACTGGAAGGGCAAAAACTGTCCGGTTTTTTAATGGAGGAGAGAGGGGCAATGTAATCGAACACAATTTGTGCCGTTGCCCTGGAGAATGTCCCCAATTCCACGTGCTGCCTCGGTTCCCCGCACACATTCCCATCCCAGCACAGGGCTCTGGCACCAGGTGGGACAGGAGGGAACAGAACAGCAGTGAGAGGCGCGTGCCCGAGAGCAGTCTGTTCGCAATCCTGGTTCTGCCACCAACAATCTGGGGGACTGACTCTGGGTATATTACTGTTCCCCTCCCTCCTTCAGTTTCCTCATCAGTAAAATGGGAACAGGAGTGCTTGGCACGCAGAGTGGCTATGCAGAGCGAGTGAAGCAACATAGGGATGGTGCCGAGAACAGCGGCCAGTCCTGTCACCCATGTCCATGGGTGGCAGCAGAGAGAAAGAGGAGCATGCACACTGGAGAAAGGAAGCATGCCAGAAACAGAGCACACATTACCATTTAAAAAGTTGCGCTGGTTTTCTAAAATTTGGTTGATTTCGTGGATCCACGTCTGCCGGACACTGGGGCTGGACGCATGCAAAACGAAGGTCTCCACCGCGTCCCCCGTCCTCGACGTCAGAGCGAATTTACAGGGGTCGTTTTCCACGCTCTCCTCCAGGCAGAGGCAGCTCACCTGGAAAACGTCGAACCGTGACCCCCAGTGGCAAGCGGTGGCAGCCGCCCAAGTGCCCTCACGGGTGGATGTGGATGGAGGTGGGGCGGCCCATCCACGTAAGGAAACATGGGGCAGCCTTGCAAAGGAAGGCCGGGCGACGCACGCCACCGCGCGGATGAAGCTGGAGGACACGGTGCTCAGAGAAAGAAGCCAGGCTTAGAGAGACGAACACCGCTGCGACTCCGTTAGACCGGGGCCTAGAGCTGTGAAATCCGGAACAGACAGCGGGAGAGGAGCTGCCGGGTCAGGGGACAGGGCACCGGGGTCAGCGTTTAATGAGTGTGGGGTGATGGCGGCACAGCATGCGAATGTGCCGAGTGCCACCGAGCTATCGACTTCAACACTAAGATGGGACATTGATGTTACGTGTATTTTACAATGAAAAACAGAACAAAAACCACATTTAGTCCTACTACTGGCCTGGTGCAAAGCAAAATGGAAACAACCACATTTTGGTGGCCTACCAGGAGTTCAACCAGTCGTTTGACCAATGAACCGGAAATGAATGTGGGCCTGGGACTGCCTGTGTTCAAAACTCCTACACCGTGACCCAGTGTGTGTCACTTCCCCAGGAAGACAAGGACACCACTGACAAGTCTTGGTCAATATGACACATGCTGTAAAGTTATATATATGACATGGCAGGTAAATATGTAAAACAATTTTCCTGAAGCAAAGTATGCAAATCACATATGAAGAGAATTTCTATGGTAGCAGAGACTGAGAGAAAGGGTGAGAGGTGCAGGTGGAGGATGGGTGGACAATGATGGCCATGAAGGGGCCTCAGGCCGGGGGGAGAGGCGGGAGGGGTGTGAGATAGGAGAGGGCCTGTAGCCCAGCTTCATGCCCCCCAGTTGCATGGCAGAGACCTGCCCCAGCCCCAAGGGAAGGACATAGGGGGGCTGGAGGCCACAGACGCCTCCCAGGGGAGCTGAAGGAAGAGGGCATGGTGTCCCAGTTGTGTGCTGAGATCTCAGAAGGTCTAAAGCAGAGGTTCTCAACCTGTGGGTCGCGACCCCTTTGGGGGTCGAACGACCCTTTCACAGGGGTCGCCTAAGACCATCGGAAAATGCAGATATTTACATCATGATGCATAACAGTAGCAACATTTCATGGTTGGGGGTCACCAGCACATGAGGAACTGTATGCAATAATTGCGGCCTTAGGAAGGTTGAGAACCACTGGTGTAAAGGTTCCCTGTTCCTAAGAGGGACCCTGTCAGTTTGGGGCAGCAGCCCCCAATATAAGGAAGAATATCTGCCTTCTGACCTCTGGACCCCACCAGTGCAGAGGCAAAAAACAAAAACAAAAACTGGGGTGTGTGGCGGGGGTGGTATCTGGTTGTATCTCCCATCTGCTGGGACCTCAGCCTCCTCCTCTGCTTTTCTCTCTCTCACCCTTGCTTCCATGGTTTCTCCCCTTTTTACAGGACTAGGGGCCAGTAGCGGTTCTTTTGTCTTTCTTTTCTCTCGGGGAGCAAGCCCCCAGCATTGAGCGCTTGCTGGGGGCGGGAAGGAGCCGCACAGGGCCAGCTCTCTGCTCTGGTCACACAGCCACACCCCCAGTCTGCCTCTGGGTTCGAGGAGGCTGTACACGCTCCCCGAGCAGGTGCGGCACAGAGCCCGCCCGCCACGAAGGAGCCGGCGCCGGGCGGCGGGCCCGCGGGCAGCGGGGGGGGACGCGGGCGCCGTACCTTGATGCTGTTCTTGAAGAGGAAGCCGGGCGTGGAGAAGCCCTTCTTCTTGTCCAGCGGCTCGCTCAGGATGACCGTCTGCTCGAACAGGAACACCCGCCGCTCGCGGCAGCGCGGCAGCAGCCCCGCGTCCTGGTCTGTGACCAGGAACGTGTCCTGCAGGAGCAGCTTGCCCTGCGCCACGATCTTCCCCTGCAGCGGGCGCGGCGGGGAGAGGGGAGGAGACGGTGTGGTCTAAGCGGGGGTGCGGGAAGCTCTGTTTTCACTGGACCCCCTCCCACCAAACCCGACCTGTGTCTTCTACAGCGGCACCTCGAGATACGAGTGCCCTCACATACGAGGTTTTTGAGATACGAGCCGTCGAGCGAGCGATTTTTGCTTTGAAATACGAGCAACAGTTGAGATAGGAGTCATCGCCCGGATCGGCCGGCTGCACGCGACCCACCAGTTTACCGGACTCGAGCGTCTCATCGTTTCCCACGCCTCGAGGTTACGGAAGGAATTAAACTCGCATCTCGAGGTACCACTGTATTCCTTTACAGAGCTTAAAATTCTCTTATTGTCGTGAGTCCTTAGCCCCAAAGAGAAGTTATCGAAATAAAACCCTTGCCAACGTCTGCATCCACCCTGGCTCAGTTACGGCCACAGAACGTGGGTCTCAAGTGTCCAGCTCCTTGGAACAGAGGTCACGGTCCCCGCACGCTCGGCACCACGGCAGGGCCATGCCTGCAGGGTGCTTCCAGAGCTCTCGGGAGGTTCTAATGTGCCTTTTGAGAACCACAGCAAAAGGACTTCAAGCCCAAATCACGAGCAAAACAGAAGGTCAGAAAAATGTTCCCTCTCCTTACTCAACGAAGTTTAAAAAGCTGCTGGTTCTAGCCGAAACCGGTGTGACTCAGTGGATAGAGCGTCGGCCTAGGGACTCAAGGGTCCTGTGTTTGATTCAGTCAGGGGCATGTACATTGGATGCAGGCACATCCCCAGTGTGGGGCGTGCAGGAGGCGGCTGATCGATGTCTCTCTCTCATTGATGTTTCTGGCTTTCTATCCCTTTCCCTTCGTCTCTGTGAAAAATCAATAAAATATATTAAAAAAAAAAAAGCTGCTGGTTCTGAACTACCTTAAGGATACTAATAGGTAATGTGTAATGTGAGTCGCCCGGCAGAGCCAAATCTATTAGAGTAAGATGGGACCCTGGGGCCACGCTGTGGATGAGGCACCACCAGAAGGCCTCTGCCTCCCCCTCCTGCGAGAGGGACACTCTGCTCCACAGAGCAGTGGAAGGTCCCCCAAAGCAAATCAAGGGCCCCCAAATGGAGTGAGGGAAATATCCGCCAGTCTGAGTAAAGTGAGGGAAGACAGAAAACCAGGCAGACAGGACCAGCCCCCACCCGGGGGTAAACCAGCCGACAGGGAGGTGAGGGAGCCAGAGGGGCAGGGAAGGAAAGACGGAGCATACGTCGAATCCCTGCAGCCGCCCGACGTTCATCATGTCGTTGCACCGCTTCGGCACTATGCACATGACCTCCACGGCTCTCTGCGGGGGGAGACACGGCAGAGATGGCGTCAACTTCCAGGGAAAAGCTGCAGTGCCAGCCCCGCCCCCCAACACACACCTCCGAGCCCGGGTCCGCCCCCTCCGGCCCTCCTGTGGGTGGGCAGAGGGCCCGGGTGGTGGGAGACCCACCCAGCCAGGGACAGGCTGCTGGGAAGGCCCAGGCGGGGATGAGGGTGGGGATGGGGGAGGGGGTGGGTACCTCTAGCTCTGACGTATCCAGGCTGGCTTTCTTGGAGTACTTGAGGAAGTCCTGCAGGGGGAGTGGAGAGGATGAGCAGGCGCTGGCGCTGGGGTGGCACAGCTAGTTTTGGATCGTCCTGGCGTGCCAGGCTCTGGGTAAGCGCTTCAGGTCTGTCCTCTTGCTGTCCTCCCAGTGAGCCCAGAAAAAGCCCCCTTACGGGGACTTCAAGCCGCAGCCCAGCCAGGCAGGGCTCCTGCTTCAGTGCCAGCCCAGCTCTGGCCCTCCCACCCCGTCTCTAACTTTCACGGAAGAAAGTGATCTCGGCACAGGGAACTGGCATGTGTCTCGTGGAGACAGTGCCGATGCCGAGAAGTTTAAATCCATCCGGGGCTGCTGCTGAGCCAACACTGGGGAACAGGCAGGGATTGAGCATTTAATTTCACCCGGGGCTCAGAGAGGATGAGAAAACGTGTAAGGTCAGCAGAGCGGAAGAAAAATCATTAGTAGCAAAGGTCTGTTGGGGCGAGGGGGAAGGTAGTTTGCTTCAATCGACATTTTTATTCAGAACTTGATATAAATGAAAAATTGAAAAAATAGCATGAGGTGTCTTAGTCCATTTTTAAAACCTATGCTGAAATATTTAAAACCAGAAACAACTAGGCTGCTTCATGTTTTGTTTATAGGAAAGAACCCCCTCACCTCCTGGACCTTCCTCCTCACTCACCTCCTGACCCTTCCTCTCCCTCCCCTCCTGGACCCTCCCTCTTCCCTCCCCTCCTGGACCTTCTTCCTCACTCCCCTCCCAGACACTCCTCCTCCCTCACCTCCTGACCCTCCCTCTCCCTCACCTCCTGGACCCTCCTTCTCCCTCCCCTCTTGGACCCTTCTCCTCCCTCACCTCTTAGACACTTCTCCTCCCTCACCTCCTGACCCTCCCCCTCCTCCTCCCTCCTCGAGTCTTGCTTCACCAAACTCCGGACACCAGACCGAGCACCGGCGAGTTCTTACCTTCAGCAATAGCTGGTACTTCATGATCCTCTGCACCGGTTTGATTAACAGGTCTGTGAGTTGCAACCTAT
Organism: Lasiurus borealis; assembly: GCA_004026805.1. NCBI lineage: Eukaryota > Metazoa > Chordata > Mammalia > Chiroptera > Vespertilionidae > Lasiurus > Lasiurus borealis. Next base: position 20,654 of record PVJN01028089.1, on the reverse strand, counting down.
GGCCAAGGCGCTGCTTTAAGTCCTGTGGGTTTATAGGAGGAAAGAGAAGGTAAGTGTGATCTTTTTGTTTTTGTTTTTAAGGGCATTTTTTTAGTCCTTGGCCCTGTCAGAAATCTCACTGCCCCAGAATAAAAGTACTGAGGAAAGAGGCCACGCCACCCAGAAGCCAGCTCGTGTATACTGTTTCTCAGAACGCCCGAAGTGTACCCTTTAACCTTCTTGAGCTGTTGTTCAAAACAGCCTTTGCTTTGATGCTGGTTTAAAGACCTTCTTTCAATGGCTTCTTTTCATCCACACACATATTTTCGTTTTAGGCTAAAAATTTAGATCATGAATTATTCTGAATTTGTAAGGAGCCCTCAGTTGAAAACAGATTGAAAAATGAAAACAAAAACCCTATTTTCACAATGGCCCCAGTCTTCTGAAGGCTCAGGGACTCGGCCACAGACTGAGTTCCTACTTGTCCTGATTCACAGGGAAGAACCAAACGCAGGTCCAAACTCTGAGAACCGAGGCTAGTTTTCTGGGTAACAACCATTAACACTTAACGTTTTGAGAAGCTTGAATGATCACAAAAATTTCAGACAAACTTTATTTCTCTCTTCGATCTTACCTCAAAAAAGGTGTCAATGTATTCGGAGACGATGTGCTCAGACTTCGGTTTATTCTGACAGTAAACGATGTACATGTGCAGCCTCCTCTCCTGGGGATGACAGAGGCAGACAGCGGGTTATGACAGCGGGAGGTTCATTAGGGTAGAAGAGCACATGCACGTTCCAGTACCTTCGGAGAAGAAATTCCCTAAAACAAAACTGCCTGGTTCAGACTTGGGAGCACATCCAGATTCATGACACGGACCAGCCCACTCCTTCGTGGCTCCAGAAACAGACCTCCTTTATCACTCCCTCGGATGTGTCAAACCCTCCCCCCCCACACATGCACGCGCACACACACACTCACACACACACACACACACACACACACACACACACTCACACACACACACACTCACATACTCTCTCTCTCTCTCTCTCTCTCTCTCTCCCTGGCAAAGATGCGGCAGCGAAGAACACAGTTCTCATTAAGGAAGAAACCCTCCCTCCTTTCAAACCTGTCCCCGGCCCCAGCAGCCCGGCTGTTTTTATTGGGAAGAAACAGCTCCTTCGTCTCAAACGTGAGTCAGGGCCAGCGGACAGCGCGCCACCTTAACCTGGCAAAGCTCCGGTGTGCTGTGCGCCCCTGTGGTCCCTCTGAACTACTTCCCAATGCCAAGTGTCACCAGCCCGCTGCTCGGTGCGACCGGGTGCACCGAGGCGCAGAGCTGACAGTGGGAGACTGCTGACATCTCAGCCAACAGTCAAAGATGCCAGTTTCCCCTCAGAATGTCCTCACGAAGCACCAGAAACACGTTTTGTTAGACTCAACCCCGGCCGGCCGCTCTCGAACGCTCCCTGACACAGGAGGCCCTCCCACGCCGCCCCCGGCTGCCTCGGGGCGCCCTCGTGGGGGAGCTCTGACCCCGACTCTGGCGCTGAGCCGTCTGGCTGCTTCCTCACATGAACACTTGTGTCAGCTGCGAGCTGGCCTGCCGTCTGACAAACCGATCCCTGAACACGACAGCATCAGGACGGCGCAGAAGCGACCGTCTTACACTTACGTGTTTCACAAAGAGGGACCCCAGCTTTTCTGGATCTTCAAGGCACTTCTCCAACTCTCCTAAAAAAAAGCTGAGAGAGAGAAGGGTGACAACCACAGAAGCCGAAGAGCTGTGGACGAGTGCTCACTGCGGGGACGGCAGCTGTGTGTATGCTGTGTGTCCCAGTCAGTCTCCCTCCCCTGTGCCCGCACGTACGCGTGTTATTTTATTAACCCGAGAACCGATTGATGCTGCATGGGATGTGGGTGCCTTCTGGGCTAAAAGATCCCCTAGGGGAGCTGATGTGGGAGACACGGCCCGTGGGTGCCACCCTCTCTGTCTCATCAGCTAGGACCAGTTATCCGCCCCTTCCCTGTCACAGCTTAAAGTCAGCGCTGGGCGTAGGAGCCAAATATCCCTTATAGAGGCCACGGGCTCCAGAGCCGGGAGTTAGAGCTGCTCCGAAAGCTGACCCAGCAGCATTTATCCGAGTCCCACTGCATCGGGTGTCCTAGGGGATGTAACAATGAACCCCCAGCTCCAGAGGCCTCCGTTCCGTTAGGGGAGAGAGGTACTGAAGTAACAAAACCCTGAGACACCCCCTGGCAATCCCTCTGTGTGTTTGCGGCATGTTCCATTTCAAAAGCTTTCTCCCGCTGAGACCGGTTTGGCTCAGTGGATAGAGCATCAGCTTGCGGACTGGAAGGTCCCAGGTTCGATTCCGGTCGGGGGCATGTACCTTGCTTGCGGGCACATCTCCAGTGTGGGGTGTGCAGGAGGCGGCTGATCGATGTCTCTCTCTCATCGATGTTTCTGACTTTCTATCCCTCTCCCTTCCTCTCTGTAGAAAATCAATAAAATATATTAAAAAAAAAAAAAGCTCTCTCCCACGTGTCATCTGCCTGGAGGGAGCACTCCCGCCGAGAGTGGCCGGGGCTCGGGGGAGAGGGCACCTGACTGGGTTTAGGAGATGATGACGGTGCTCTCGGCTCAGGAAGCGATGCACACACATGGACAGGAAGGCAGGAGCTGCCCCCGAGACGGGGAACGGACAGTGCAGCCGACCTGTCCACAGCGGCACCCACAGCTGACACAGAGCAACCCCTCCCGGCATGAAGGGTTTTTAAAGTCAGCAGCACGGTGACCTGAGGGACGGATGTGTGGGGACTAGCTCCACAGACCAGGTGGCTGCTGTAGCATCAGCTCCGACCCAGACCTCGGTGTGCCAGGCGTGGCAAAGTACTGAAACCGAATCTGACTTCCACGGCAACCATGCCCACGCTTTCCATTAAGGCTGGGTTGGAAGACGAGCATCTTCGAGACCCTCTGCATGTAATCGGTATTTATTCAGGAGGTGGCCGCAATTCTTTAGAAACATGTATGGAGGCTTACTCTGTGCAGATGATGTTCTCAGTGCTTCACATGTATTAACTCAGTTCCCGTTCACAGAAATCCCATGGGGGGTTACACTATGACCCAGGAGTGTAGCTGAAGGCGGTGGCACAGAGAGGGGGCATCAAGGGCTCAAGGTCAGGCCTGGGCTATGAGCCAGGCGGTGAGGCTCGGCACCCTGAGGTGGGGCCCCTGGATGGACTAGCAGGAAGGAGGTAAGACCCTTGCGTGGGCCATGAAATGTACCACAAAACCCCTCGGCCCATCAGTACTTCCTGTGCACCAGCGGCCTCTCCCCGCTCACCGGCAAGGAAATGCAAGGACCCAATGCCTATCACCCCCTTCGCTGACATGCAGGGTGCCCGCCACCAAGTGTGACGTGGGTTTTACGTACTCTCTGTGCCAGTCATAAATCTGATGGATGTTGCCAAATACAATCTTGTCCTTTCCTTTCATGTCATCAGGAACACCATCTTCTTTCATAAGTGCCATGTAGCCCTAAAATGACATATTTAAAAATATGTTTATGACATTGAACATGTTTGTACCAAGTAATGGTTTAGTAATAATAAGGGACAGAACACATATACCATGTCTTGTAACCAATTCTTTATTTAAAAACAAATAAAAATTCTATATGGAAAGGGTCCTTAACTGACACTTGAACAACCCCAGCGCTTCCAAAAATACACATATAACTTGGCTCCTCAAAAACTTAACTTCCAACTAACCGCCTACTGTTGACCAGAAGCCTACCAATAACAAAGTCAATTAATACATCTTTCCTATGTTGTATGTATTATATACTGTTTTCTTACAATAAAGTAAGCTAGAGAAAAAAAAATGTTAAGCAAATCATAAGAGAAAATACATTTACAGTATTTCTCATATAAACATTTTACTTAATGAAAAAAAAATCCACATGTAAATGGACTATGCAGTTCAAACGCTTGATGTTCAAGGGCCAGTGTGTACATTTAAGCAGAACAGACACGGTTACATTCATTGCCATGTTTTTTTCTCTCCATGAGTCATCACAGTCCTTCTAAGGAACTGAAGAAGTTTAAATACATGTAGATGGTTCCATAAAACAAATCATCTTATAAATATATTAACTATTTTCCCAGAAACATTTCCTCTGTTCTCAGCATTTCTCATATAAACATTTTCTTTTCTTTTTGGATTATTTCCGTAATTTATTAAAGCAGTATTTAATTATACTCTTTTTATAGATAGATTTTTTTTAAACAATGGCTGATTAAATATGTTGTTAAAATATGGTTAAAACTTCTATTTAACACACATGGAATTCAGCCTGTACCAGAACCTCTTGAGTATTCAAGTGACTCCTTTTGCTGTTAACAATCACTGTAGACAAAGCAAGTATGGTAACTCCTTTTGTTATACATGTAACTTGCTAGCCATTACTTTTAATAGAATATAGACCCCCAAAGCATGTCCCACACATATTTGCAAAGTTGAAGGGATAGGTGACATGATTTTATGCTATAAAAATAGCTCTATGATGAGCTGAGTTCATGGCGAAGATCATGCTCTGAGCTTAAAGGCAGGGAAAGCCTGGAGGCGCTCCTTGACCCCGGCAGTGGTTTCTGATGGCTACGCGGGGCTTAGCAACCTCCGGGCAATGAAAATGGTGAGACGTGTGTCTGGGAAAATGATGAGCAAATGGTCTGGTGCATCCGCTCCCCCTTTTCTGCAGCCAGGCAGATTCAGGATGGAACTGAGTCCACCGCTGGGCACTGACTGTTAACCAGTGATGTTCGCTTTCTGTGACGACATCTACCTCTTGTAAGATAAAGGCAAGACTCCCATGTAATAGCTACAATGGCTCAATATCCTAATTTTAAAACTTAATTATTAAAAAATGAGCGTGCCAGGTACATTAGGCAGAAAGAGGCCTTTAAAAGTGAATATTGTGAGAACCGATCTGGGAACCGATACAAGTTATTAAATCTCTGAAGACATACCTCTACCACATAGCCGAGGTCCCGCACGTAGTCACGCTCTGTCTCCACTAATTCTTGCAAAACGTAGCTAGACAGAGAGAAAACATGTTTACAATCTACTCTTCATTTTCTAAAGGAATCCTTCCGCACTTTTGCTTTTGTTGGGGCAGAAAACCCCAGGAACGTGAAGAAACGTGTCAGGACTTGCACCATAGGGTCTCCAATCCTGAGTGTCCCAAATCCAGGGAGGTGCACCTGGATGACCCCCTGAGGGCTGTGGAGGTCACACGACACTTCCCACTCAGGGTGGACCCCCACCACCAGACCCCCCGATCACGTAAAGAAACAACCAAGAGAAGCAAAGACATGATGCCTGACACTGCAGGAAGCAGGCTTTTGTTTTTGATGATGAAGTCACTGTAAACTTCTCTGATCATACCGGAAACAAACTTAACACAGAAGTGTTTCTTTCTGTAAGGCTCAGCAACTGCCTAAGGCCACTCAGAGAACAGAAGCCAATTACTTATCAGCAGAGCACATCCTCTCCCAGTTAGCCTGAAGTCGTCCCTTCTTTGGTTCATTCATATTCATTCATTCATTCATTCATTCATTCATTCATTCATTCATTCTAACTCCCCTGTGCACACATCACCTCGGTGCCCGACACAGCCCCTGTGCAGCTTACCAGTGCTCTTTTCCTCCAAAGGCAAGTTTAACCTAATACTTATCAGCGCTCTTTCCTCTTTTTTCACTATAAGATACTTTACTGGGACAGAGAAGCACTGCCACTAATGTATATTCACATTTAACTTACTAGCCATTACTTTTAATAGAACAGAGACCCAAAAAGCATTGTCTCATACACATTTGCAAAGTTGAAGGGACAGGGGACTGAATTCAACTTTATGTTGCCTTCTTTTTCCTTCACAACTGTGCATACAATAGAAAGTATAGGAGTTTCTCACCACAAATTCGAGCAGATAATCTTGTCTCGAATTTATGAATAAATGAGAATGATTAATGCCCTGGCTGGTGTGGCTCAGTGGTTGAGTGCTGTCCCATGCACCAAAAGGTCATGATCAGGGCACATGCCTGGGGGTTGCAGCTGGATCCCCAGTAGGGGTATGCAGGAGGCAGCCAATCCGTGTTTCTTTCTCATCTCTGATGTTTCTTTCCCTCCCTCTCCTTCCTCTCTCTAAAAAAATCAATAAAGACATGTTAAAAATTAAGTTGGATGATATACAACTGAAACAATAAAAACTGCAGTGCTGGCTGACTGAGCCCTGTGGGTGCCTGAGGGCTTTTCACACACATGTGAAGTTACTCAGAGAGAGGGCTTTTCACACACACGTGTAGTGACTCAGAGACCCTGGACCTCCAGATCGTGCTCAGTCAGACATGAGACCCAGCCCCAGTTCCGAAGGTGACAGCGACAGGAGGAAAGCCACCCCACAATGACAGCGCCAACACGCGTGTCTTACTGCCGTCTCTTGAGCGAGCTGGACTTCCTCTCTTCCATCTCATCGATGGGCGAGGAGGAGGAGAGGAGGGAATTGTCTGACGGGTTGAAGGAGGGGCTGCTGCTGTCTCCCTGGTCAACCAGGAGGGAGCTGGGGCGGTCCTCCAGCGCCTGAAAGAAACGACAACCCCAGTCACGCTTCTGCCCGGAGTCATCAGGGCTGAAATCTGGGCAAGAAGATCTCACAGAAGATACCATAGAGCTGATCACAAAATTAGAAAATCTGTTTCTGTGAAATTATACAGTATTTCATAACAATCCTCCTAACTTCATTAAAAAACCGAGTAAGAGGGGCTGGATAAAAGAGGAAGATCAGAATGAAAAAAAAAAAAAGTAAATTGATAGTCTCTGATATAGTCTATTCCTTATTACAAGTAATTAGAAAAATATGCAACATGTTTACACCAGAGCGCTGCGCCCAATTCAAATCCAGAAACTGTCTTTTCAGTTATATTCCTGCCTTTTGAAAGCGTGATCGGTTCAGAAATGTGTGCCATTGCCTCGTTTGCCGGGTTTACCCCATACGTCCACCCACGTGCCTTACCGTGGGCTACGTGGCAGCATCCACCATCTGTATTTTAGTTTAAACAAACTTGGTTTGTTTCCTGATGATCTATGAAGCCTCGATTCATACTCTGGTACACACAGATCACTCAGCTAACAAGGATGGATGCCGGACTTCAGGGCACTTGCACTTCCTGTCTGTCTCTTCTGGAGGAAGCAGGCATGCTGGCCTCAATTACTGATCAAACCTGCCCCTACCCCCGCCCCTCAGATTTTAGTTTCTGCAGGTGATTGTTTTTGTTGTTGAATCTACTGTAGAACCTCGAGCCAAGCTTTGCAGGTGATTAAATCTGGGAGTTAAATATCGGTGACTCCTCTCTCTGCATTAACGTGACGATTTGCAACTGATTACGTTCTCATTGGTACGTATTACCTTTTTTTTCTTAGCCTGAATTCACAAAGCATGGGTTATAGTTTGAAAGTTCTCAAAGCAGCCCCGCTGGACATTCGGAGATGACCCAGAAGTATTTAGCGACTTGAACCGGGAAAATGTGATGGGCTTATTTTCAAACAAAAAACCCAACACAAACTGCAAGAACACAGCATTTCCTACCAAATTAAAACCTCAATGTGTGTCCTGTTCTCTCCCCTTCAGAGAAAAATGCTGACTCCGTCACGAAGCACAGCTTGGAGGACAGAAAGTCTGGGCACGCCGGCTCGTTCCTCACACCCACGGAGCCGTGGAGACACACCAACTGCTGCTCTGACTTGCGAAATGCAGTTGGGGAACGGGGTTTAATGGGGAAAGAGCACTCTGAGTTTCAAATAAATAGCTATTGACCTTTCCTGGCAGCGAGGGATTTGCAGAGAGAGAGAGGGCTGGCTGCCCACTGGTTCTGGAGGTCCTACAGGAGGCGCGTCTGAAGAATGAGGGGGGGGGGGGAAGCTCTCTCTGCCTCCGGTCCAGACTCCCAGCAGCTAAGCTCGGAATTAACTGTCCATGTAAATGGCGAGAAAAAGAAGGAACGAGAAATGCCCCGGAGGTGGCCTCGCCCAGGAGCGAGTGAGGTCAAGTCCTGGGCTTCAGTGGTGTCCACAGGCAGTTCCTTGGCAGGTGGAAAGGCTGTCTGGACAGAGGCATGGCTGGTCCAGACGAGGTGGGGTGTCCAGAGAGACCTGGGTGCACACACTGACAGTGTGCAGTGAGGATGCATGTTCTGTTCACATTTACACCGTCCACTCCTCAACGCCACCATTGCCTCTTCCACAAGCAGAGTCCGCGGGGAAAGGCTGACACAGCCACAGAGGCCTCGGACCCGGGATGGCAGAGTCGGAGGAGTGACTTGTGGGGTTCTCTGAGGTTGGCGGGGTTTTGGCAGGTTCTTGCCAACTTCTTTCTTAGATGAAGGTCTTGTAGCCATTCTCTCTTCTGAGAATTTGGTTTTGGTAAATTGTATCTTAAAAGCTGCTGATTTCATCCAGGTTTTCAAATTTATTTTTGAAGAGTTAAAGTAATGTTATGACTGCTTCAATTTCCTGTTTGCTGCTCCCCTATAACTTCTCATTTTGTGAATTTGTGCTCTGTTTCTTTCTTTTTGTTCTTTTCAGGTTACCTGATATCTATAGTTTTTGAAAGAACCAATTTTTGGTTTTATATATTCTACTATTTTTCTCTTTTCCAACTCAACAATTTCTGTTTTTATCCCTATGAACTCATTCCTTCTGCTTTGGCTTATTTTTTTGTTCTTATCTTGAGTTAGATGTTTACCTCATTAATCCCCATTCTTTCTTGTATCTCACTTTATATTTAGAACAACGATCGGAAGAAAACCCCAAAGTCAAATTCCAGCAGCCACTCTAGCTGTCTGTTGCTGTTGCCGCATTGCTGATGCTCAGTGAAGATAATGTACAAAAGATACACCATCTCTCAGGAACGTGGAGACTGGAGAGAGGAGCAAACCCAGGACGTTTTCTGGGTGGTCCTGACTTTTCAGAGAGAAAGCTCAGGTTTTCGGGCCAGGAGGTTCCTTGAAGACCTCTGCACAGGAGTGGAGCACCTTCTCCCCAGTCCCATCCATGAATACCTCGCTTCTGATGCATAAACCATTCAGGGTTCAAATCCTATGAAGGTGCCTGAGCCTGAGAGATCATCATCCACGTGGAAATGAACATGGTGCACATGGCTGGATGGGCAGAAGCAACTCAGAGCGCCAGGGGCCAGGATAGCGTGAAGAATAGTAAAAAGATTCCCTAGGGTTTTCACTCACAAAAGTAATTCCTGTTCATCATAGGAGGATCAGTGACAGGAAATCAATACAGTTAGTTTCTCTTGGGCCAGGAAAAAAGGCAGAATCTAAATCACCTTCCACGGAGGGTGGAGAAGCGGCGAGTCCATCAGAAAAAAGAGTAAGTGTGGTTTTCCCACTGGGAAGGAGAGGCATCAGTGAATGTCCACACGCCGAACGCTTGCTGGGAGCTTAACAAACCGCACTACATTCACGGTCCCAGCTCACAGCTGAGAGACGGTACGTAGGAGAGCTTCAACCCACATCTACCTGACTCCCACATCTCCGCCCTTCCCGCAATGCCAGCATCTTCATGCCTGTTAACTTCAGAAGAGACGTGAGAGAGAGAGCTGCAAAGGAGGAATAAGCCAGTAAGAGGGCAAAGAGACAGCCATAGCACTCCTCTCCATTCAGCAGTCATCTAAGTGAACCACAGCGAATCTCCGCCCACTGAGAGTGGAATGCAACTTAAATACGTGCAGACTACCGACCGGCAGGTTGACAAAGCATTGCCTTATAGCATTTCTTGGGAGAACTATTTCAATTCACAGACAAGGATGATTTTCATGGTCCTATGACTAATGTGTATGAAAGGCTGTTTTTAAGCTGCTTAAGGGTGCTTGAAACTCACTGATGACAACGTAAGTGTCCTTTGTCGGCACCATTCATCAGCTGTCTCTCCAAGAGACACCCAGGCCGAGGTTCAACTCCGTTCCTACGGACACCATCTGCAATTCTTGACCAGCGCCATCGATCGAGTTCTTTCTTGCGTTACCTGCCAACTCCTAGCAGGCTTCCTTGTCTAACTTCCTCACTTCCTGTCTGACTTGGAAGCCCACTGCCCCTCTGCCCTGCTGGTTTTAACCGGCGTCTGCTCACAGAAAGACTCTGCAACGTGGCTTTTCTAAGTTCTGTGAGCCCTTCCAGGGAACCGCTGAACCCCCAGGATGGGCCTGGGGACCCGACTCTTGCAGCTGGCAGGAGTGAGGGCGGCCTTGGGCACGCCCCACGGTGCAAGGAGTCACGGGCGCGGCCTGCAGCCCAGGCACTGCAGCGGCCCGCACAGCCCCGAGCCTCTTCCTCGGAAAGCCTTACCATCTTGCTTTTCACGAGTTCCTCAATTGCACTGACAAGCTCGGCCGCGCTGGGCGTTTCGGAGCTGGTGGGGCGGACTAAGAGCCGAGAAGAGGCCTATGGAAGAAGTTAAGAAAGAGAAAGGGGGGGGGGGGAAGGGGGAGGCCTCATGTTAGTCACCGGACAGACAGGAAATCCTCCTGCAAGCTCAAGCCCTTCTTAAAAGTAATTCCAGACAAAAGGACCACAAGTTTGTCTTTGTTTGCATTTATTTAAAGTCATCCTTCTAAATTTACAACGTTCTGACATGAAGTATTAAATAAAAACCTGTCTGGGATACATGTGGAAAGCAGACCGCGTCTGTTTTCAATCCGCAGCCATGTAACATCGTAACGCTTTTCAGAGAGGTGCCTGGCTGGGCACGGGAGGGTCCTAACTGTAACTTTCGCAACTGCTGGCTGGGCTATTGGCGAAGGAAAAAAAAAAATAAATAAAAATATAGAGACTCTGATCAAATGGAAGAATGAAAGGCTTAAGGTCTAATGAGCGAATCCTTACATAATCAGGAAACAACACGAGATCCTACTACAAATGGCTTTACTGTGCCTCCGGGGTTGGAAGAAGGAAAGGAGGAAGAAAAGGAACCAGGGCCCGCTGAGCAGACAGGGAGGAGGGGGACGAGCTCACCATTTCCTGTGCCATCCACTTCCCCAATCATTAGTGCAGGGTACGGAAGACCTGTGGCCTCACAAGCTACCGGGCGCCGCGTGCGGCGAGGAGCGGGGTGCACGGGGGTGACACTTAGAGGAATCTGGGGGAAGGGCTACTGCGTTCAGGTTCAGTAATGAGCAAACACCGGGTGTTTGCGGATTACGTGCGCTGTTCACCGGGTGGGAACCGGGAGAGGGGCGTAATATGAGCCTCGCTTCATATTAAGGGCAGCGGAGATGCATGCGACACACAGCTAGCTGTCCTAGCGACGCGCTTCTCACAGCGGACAGTACGGGCTTATACAGTCACAACGAGGCTTTTACGTATGTGGGTTCAGCTATGCGCTTTGCAAAAAAACAAAATGTTGGCTTGCTCTAATGAGATCTGGAAGATGAGGTGAGGAAAACATGGAAAATAATTCAGATGGAGAGGTAAGGGAACTGAGCCAGCACAGACACGGAACACAAATCAACGTAATGCTGCCGTGAACGTTTACAAAAAAAAAGAGAAAACAGAACAAAACAAAATATTAGTCACAAGATACATAACTCTCTGGGAACATCACTATAGATTTCTGTAAATGAGGAGCTGCTGTTGATAATACCCAATGAGGTAACACAGTGACCAATAAACCACTTGAGCAAACAGAAGGATCATCGTGCGGTCAATCCACTGTGTAAGTGGAGAACAAATACTCTTATCTGGTAACTAACCAGGCCTAGCACCTCCCTTTTGGCGGATTTAAGACATTTCAGTTTTCTGCTTTTAAGAATGGTACAGCTTAGAATACTAGGAAACAGCTTAGGGGTTGTTAGAGAAATGACATGATGCACCCCGTTTCCTGATGAGTCCGCTCTGTGCAGAGAGAGGGGTGAGGTCCTCTTTCACCTCTGCTCCCACCCACTCCAGACAGTGCAGGGTGTGGCACTTGTGGCCCCAAACTCCAGCCTCAAACCCAAGCTACATCCTCCAGCCGAGACCCGCCGCTCCGCGCCTGCGCGCTGACTGCCAGGCGGGGAGGAGGGGGCCAGTTCTCCAGCAGAGAAGGGGCTGGAGAAACGCCTGCCTCAGGTCAGGGCTCCTGTGCGACCTGACCCGCATCTGCTCATCACTGGCCTGGCTGCCCCTCTCCCTGTCAGAAAACGGGCGATTCAGCAAGTGATGGTGAGAGCGCTGAGGAGGGAGTCGGGGGAGGAAAAAAGGGAAGAATGGGAAAAGCTGATACGTTTTATTCCTAAAACTTCAGCTATTGCAAAAAAAAAAAAAAAAAAAAAATCCACCAGTGATGACGTCATAGCACGGTTTTCAGCACCTGACAATTTGGAGGAGCACAGTGGGCCAGGATGCGAGAGGATGCGCAAGCCAGCCATCGGGTTTCCTTTTGATATTTTGGGGTCTACGGTTGGGGTCTATAAAATACTTCTCGGTTACGTAAGAACTCAGAAAACACAAAAGCAGATGGGCTTGGCTTGGCGCCCCCGCACGACTCCCAGGAGGAGTTTTGTGGCTCTGAGACCGCTGTCCCCACACTCCAGTGCGATCCTGATCTGTGGCGTGCTGCAGAGAGGACCCGGGCAGCAACGACCGCTTCTGACACCCTGTGCAAAACACCTGACAGAGAGCAGGCCGGCCTAACGCCGGACGAGGAGGCGGTGGTGGCGCAGGCAGCCCGTGGGGACCGTGGCTGCTCGCGGGGACCCCGGTCAGGGCAGTAACAAAGCGGACCTTCCTTTAAAGGTGGCAAGTGCGGAAGCACCATTAAAATGTATTCATACAAACACGTGTGTGAGAAACAGCACAGGCCGGCCCACTACTTAGTGTAACTGGGCTTTGTCTGTCATCCACACAGCTTTTGGGATGAAAACTGGCGGAATCTGCCTGCAAAGCAGGACGTTTCCCAGGCGCCCTGGCAGGGCCGGGGTGTCACTTATCTCCTGCAACGAGGCTGGAGCTTAGCAGCTACGGAGGGCGCCCCCATCCCGCGGGCGGCCCGGGCCCCTACCTTGTCGTCCTGCGAGTCCGGCTGGAGCAGGCTGTGCTGCTGGATGGCCATGGGCGGGGGCAGGGGCACGGCGTCGGCCCCCTCCTCCCCTTCTTCCTCGCCGCAGCTCTGCATGCCCGAGGAGGAGGACTTGGAGAGCGTGCCGCTGCTCAGGCCCTCGTTCCGGCCTCTCTGAAACGGAACCAACACTCGCGCGTTAGGCCGTGGGTCCGGCCGCCGGCGCCAGTCCACAGCAACGAGCCCCACGGGGTTAATGGGCAAACTGCGTCCTGGACGGCAGCTCAGATGGCGGACGGAGGACCCGTCTTCCCAGCCCCGACGGTCCCTTCTCATGCCTTCCTGCGGCCCAACCGCCCTGCTCGCCAACTTGGACGAGAGAAGGGCTGCGGAGTGTGTGTTTAGAAGGAGCTGCCAATGGTATCTGTTGGGCTCTGAATACATCCCCAACTTCGAGAAGAAAAAACACAATCACACTCAGAAGTTTGAGCCCTAGGTCTGATGGTGCTCCAGGTCCCCTGCCCCCCCCCCCCACCCCCGTTCGCTCTCCTTTTGGCACCTCGCTAGAATAAAATTCATGGGCATAATAACGGGGTCAAGAAAGGGGCAATCCAAGACGCATTTTAAGAATCTGAATTATCCCATGAATAGCCCTCTATTCCTACTTTGGGAAAATGTTCCAGTTTATTTCTAATAAGAGGACATGGATTTAGAAGATGCGAATGCAATGAACCACACGCTCCAGCACAGCCTGCAGCAAACAGTGTGTGTGTGGGGGCTGCGGGGTGGGGGGTGCGGGCGGGGAGAACAACAGGACACCCGCTTCCACAAACAAATCAGACCCCACAGAGTTTGTCCTTTCTCTCCCTCCGCCCCCCTTTTCTGTCCAAACCTTCGAGGGGTCTGCGTGGGTCTGGTTAAAACCTCCGCAGGCCCCTCACTGACACCCCCAGGGCTTCCAGCCCAACTTGGGGATCATGAAAGAATTTTGAATAAAGTACAATTAACCCCACTGAGCCCCCCACGAGCGGAAATGAAGAAAAATTCCCGGCTGACCTACCTATATTTATCTTGGATGACAGGGAAATAATGGTGTTTACTACTCAGGATGGAGGTAAGTGTGAATATGGGGGGCATTGAGGGGGCATTTTTCCAGCCTTAGGGGCTGCTGAGACCGGGCAGCTCTGGCCAGCACTCCCGGCCTCGGCCTTGGGTGAAGGAGGGGGAGAAGCTGAGGCGCAGGGCACCCACTTGCTCTAGGGCAGGCCCGGGGTGCCCTGCCCGGGGAGGGAAGCTCCGGGGCCTCTGATTGGCTGTGAGCAGATGCCAGGCCTGTCCCCACTGAGCCTGGCATCTGCTCACAGTGGCCCCCACACTCCTAGGCACCACGGAGCACAGAAGCGAGTGAGAACAGCCAGGCCTGCCACCCGGAGAGAAAGGTGCTGGAGGGCGGGGGGCGTGCGGGTGGGGGGGTGCCCGGCCCGGGCTGAGCGGCACTGACCTCCTCCACGGTCTCGTCCTGCGGGGTGGCCGCGCTGTCGTCCGAGTCCTTCTGCGAGCCGGCGTCGGCGCTCTTGCGCACCTCCCTGCTCTTCTTGTGCTTGTGCGCCAGCTTCTTCACGTGCCCGTCCGCCTTGCCGCTGCTCAGCCGCCGCACCGGGCTGGTCAGCCACTTGCGCAGCGTGTTGCCGGGGCGCTTGGGGCCCGGGGAGCTCTGGGCGCCCATCATGTGGGGCTGGAGGGAGGCCACGGAGGCCGGCGGGCTGGCATCGTTACTGGAGACGGACAGCGAGTCTGCAGGGGGAGAGAGAGAGAGAGAGACCGCCGGGCGTGACCGTGTGGCCCCCCTCCTCCCGGTGTCCAGTCCGGCCACTGGCCCAGGCGCCTCAGTGCCGCCCCGTGTGTGGGGCTAACCCAACGGGTAGAAGTGCCGCAGGGAAGGCCCATCCCCGCACAGGCTTTTCCAACATTTAACGCCCTCCGGTGACACCAGAGACGGTTTTTCCTCAAAAAGTACTGCCACCTCCAAAAATCCCAGGTCTCCAGACCAGGATCATTTTCAGTTTTAAAATGTCACTGCTGCTCAGAATGTCTCAGACCCTGTCGGATAGGATGTTTAAGTTACTTTCACCCCTTTTCTTCATAAACAAAACCCCAGGAAGAGTGGTTTAAAGAAGAATTTAAAGGAAATTAAAAACTGATCCTGCTGGATAAATGTATGAGTCTGACTCACTCGCAAGGAATCAAAGTGCAGCTCAGTAAGGAAATAAACATGTGTGCATGCGTGTGCATGCGTGTGAGTGTGCACGTGAGCGGGGCGGACTCGGTGACACACAGCAGCTCTGGAACGTGTGGCGAACGGTGGCCGTGGCCAGGCTGGCGGGGAGCTGGGGTGGCACCGTCACCCTGGAAACCACACAGGCGTGTGCTCCTCTGCTCCCAGCCTCAGCCAAGCTGCCTCACGTGCTGGAGTCAATCCCGGCAACAATGAACAAAATCACACGTTTTTAAAGAAATATGTGAGGAGGAGGAGATCTTCCTCAAACACCCAAAACACAGAAACGATGTCCACTGAACCATCCCATCGGGTCTCAAAAATTAAATGTCGCCAGCCCCAAATGGACAGTTTTCCAGAAGAACAGAGGAGATGTAAAAAAACCTAGGTCACGGCTGACACTCAACAGACCCATGGGATATGGATGAGGCGTTCCTGTAAAAACCGAGAACCAGTGACCTTGGACACTGGCCCTCTCCTGAGTCCTCGAACCCGGGCTCTGCCACGGGGGATGGAATGAGGAAGGAGAGCGCTCGCCTCGCGTATTTTCTGAAACCGTTTGAAGTCTCGACCATAAAAGAAACTAAGCCACTGAAGAAGTTCTTCCAGACAGACACCTGCCTTCGCTGTGGTTACCTCCGTGGCTTGCAGGCCATTGTGTGATCCACTTAAAACATGAGTGAGTCCCTCCCCCCCCAGTCCGGTGATTACCGTGCGGGTCCACAGCCGATGCCATCAACTCCAGAGGCCTGGGCTAGACAGACAGCGGAGCCCCGACCAATGGCTGTTCCGCTCCTCTTCCAGCCTGAGCCTCGCATGGCAGAGGGTGCCATCCTCCGTGAACAGGGGAGGCATTTCAAGGAAGATCTCATTCAGAAAAACCCAGACCTTCTCAGAGGCCCACTCTGGCTCAGAACTAATCCAAATAGCATTCTGCTGAAGAGTAATTACCTTTCCCCCTCCATATGTATGTGGATGTATGAACATATAGAATCATACATGGCTTTTAATTAATTAATTATTTATTTATTTTAATTTTTTATTGTTTGAAGTATATTACATACATTATTTATTTATTTATTTATTTAAAATATATTTTATTGATTTTTTACAGAGAGGAAGGGAAAGAGATAGAAAGTCAGAAACATCGATGAGAGAGACATCGATCAGCCGCCTCCTGAACGCCCCACAGTGGAGATGTGCCCGCAAGCAAGGTACATGCCCCCGACCAGAATCAAACCTGGGACCTTTCAGTCCACAAGCCGACGCTCTATCCACTGAGCTAAACCGGTCTCGGCTACATACACTATTTATTTTTAATGAGTTACTAGAACACTTGCACATCAGCTTTATTTTCCTCAGGTGCCACCTGGAGGAGGTGGGGAGAATGACACCATTAAGCTGACATTCAGGAAGCGAAGACTGCGAGGAGGGGCTTTCTCTGGGTCTCAGAGCGGTCACAGGAAGGAGTCGGGCTCAGAGAAGGTAAGCTCCATGAGGGCAAGGGCTCATCTGTCTTGTGACTTGCTGTACTCCTAGGGCCTTGCACACAGTAGGTGCTTAATTAAGTACTGAGTGGAAACGTCAGAAATCTCCAGTCTAAAGAAATCGGCCAAGCTGACTCACCATCCATATGTTCAGAACAGTCATTTCCTCAATGTATATGCCCTCCACTGAGTAACTGCCCAAGACAAATACGTATGAAGGTGGTGCCCCGGGGAGGTAGGGTGACACCCTGGACAGGCCAGGAAGGGGTGAGGTGTAACTGATGGAGAGCTGCTGTGTCTTTTTTAAAAAAAAAATATATTTTATTGATTTTTTTACAGAGAGGAAGGGAGAGGGATAGAGAGTTAGAAACATCGATGAGAGAGAGACATCGATCAGCCGCCTCCTGCATGCCCCCTACTGGAGATGTGCCCATGACCAAGGTACATGCCCCTGACCGGAATCGAACCTGGGACCTTTCAGTCCACAGGCTGATGCTTTATCCACTGAGCCACACCAGTTTCGGCTGCTGTGTCTTTTATGAACCAGAGGAGGCAGGCAAAGGACTGAGGCCCATACACTCCACTCCAGGTCTTTACACTCACAAGCAGATACTCAGACATCAGAAGTAATGGGGAACCCCGCCTGCGTGAACAAATGAACTTCACGTGTATTTTTGTGCCTAAGAATGAGGATGGGGGGTTGGCATGGGAGCAGAGCAGCAGACAGTATGAATGCTAAGTGCAAAGAGGATGCCCACCAGGAATCCTCCGTCTCCTCGTCCACCCCACACTTGCAGGGCATCAGGAAAGTAAGAGAGCTTCTGGGCAGGGTGAGCAGCGAGGGCAGGGCCTCAGCCTGAAGGTAACAAACCGGTGGGCATCACTGGCAGGAGAGAAGGACCTGCAGTCCATCAGGAACAGTCTGGGGACCCACATAAGAAGCAAAGGAAAAGGGTCCGTATCCTGCCAGCTGCAGACAAAGAAGGATCGCATTTCATGTTAACCCTCTCCTCGCTTTCCGAAGGGCAAAGTCTCAAGATGCGTCTTTGTGTTTACAGGGAGCACTGCATTGCTGAGGGGGCCAGGCGTTCAGTGGCTGATGCTCACTCAGGGCATTGTAGCCTTACTTGGGAAAGGAGCTGGTAGTTGGACAAACTGGTTCAAAAGGAAGAGGAATTAGAGACGCCGGAACCTAGCTTCTCTCTGTGGCTCAGCCGCATAGGACTTGGTCCTCTGCACTGTGGAAAGCAGGTTCAAAGGAGCTTTCCCGCTCACCTGGTAGGCCGAGCACTAACCATGGCCGTGGCCTGAACGGACTGCCCTGGAGCAGGCGGGCAGAGTGCCCAGGCCGAGCTCGGAGCGCTGCAGACCGATGTTCTGCAGGGGAAGGCAGGGCTCTTCCCGAGCTGCTCTTCACCACATCACCTGCAGGACATTACTTCACTCCACTGGAATAGTTATGACTTAGAAAAAGGCTGGCAGCAAAGAAGGGAATTTTTGCCCATTTTTACTTATTTTTAAAAATTATATTTTCATTGATTTCAGAGAGAGAAACATCAATGATGAGAGAATCATAGATGGGCTGGCTCCTGCACGTCTCCTATTGGGAATCGGGCCTGCAACCCAGGTATGTACCCTGACCAGGAATCGAACCGTGGTCTCCTGGTTCATGTGTTGATGCTCAACTGCTGAGCCTAGCATGCTCAGACATACTCAAATCACTTTTAGATGAAGGATGAATGAAACAACCTACTAGATTACTTTATTCTGTTTCTAATTTAAAAAAATAAACCCAACTTGTCCCTTATTAAGGGGACAAAAGATCAGAACATTGGAGTCATTTTAAAAAATGCTCAAGTGTGTAACGAGAAAGTCGCTGGTGATCCGCCTGAAGCCCCAAGAGAGAAAAATCAATTAAAGTAGATCTGGCCTTATTTTGAGGGGAAAACAACCCCAAGGAGATGGCTTCTTGGCTGAAGTCAGAGTTCACACGAAGTCCATGCTCAATTTCTTCTTAAAATAATGAAAAAGTTAAAGAAAGGAGGGCAAAGCTGAGCTCTGACCCTCAGCCCCACACAGGAAAGAATTCCACCACATGAACTCCCTCTCTCTCTCTCTCTCTCTCTCTCTCTCTCTCTCTCTCTCCCCTCCCCCCCTCCTCTAAAACTGCTGGGAGAAGAGAAATCGCCTTCTAGTCCCAGACTGTAAATTTGAGACATCTGTGATTAATAAAGCACTTTAAAAAAAAAACACGTAAGAAGAAAAGGAAAGGGTCCATATCCTGCTAGCTGCAGACAAAGAAGGATCACGTTTCATTTTAACCCTCTCCTCGTTTCCAGAAGAGAAAAGTCTAAAGATGCTTCTGAGGGGGTGAAAACGGGATGACTGAGCAGGACTGAGCCCCGAAAACAAACTCCAGCCCCTGAACCTGACGGTGTCCCCAAATCTGCCCACTTCCTTGCAGGGCTCAGAGTGTCTCCTCCATTTTCTGTGCCACACACGGGCAGGGGCTCCAGGGGCAGAGATGTTGGCTGCTTTGTTTATGCTGCACTTGAGAGTTTAGAGCCTGCCTCTCCCATAGTAAAGTGCTCACTTTGCAGACCAACGGGCATTCACAAGCATGGGGCCAGGTCCGAGCCCACCTGGTGGGTCCGCACTGGGCCTGGGCATCGCACCAGGCCCTGGTGTCCTGGTTGTGAAATGGCTGACCCCTCACCCGGCTGCTGGGGGAAAGGACCAAAAATGTGTCTGTAAACTGATAGCCTCACACGCGGATGAAGCAATAACACGCTTTTGCACAGAAAAAGCAACAGCAACCGAGGAGGAAGGAAGCAGGAGAGCGGAGCTGGGAGACGTGGAAGGAAGACAAGCCCCCTGGGCAGAGCAGAAGGCAGGGCGAAGCTTGTGCCCGTGACGGCTGGTGTCACAGGGCTGCACGGTCCCTGCACGTCTGCTGTGCCAGGCCTCCCTGGCTCCACATACCGCAGCTAAACGCACACCAGGGGCCCACGCTGACCGCCAGTCATGGCTGATGAGGCACGGCCTCCACACAGACGCATGGTTCCACATTGGAGACTTGCTTATACATGGCGGTCTCGCATTCTGATTCTCCTCCAGAGTCTCGGAGAACAATTGTGCTTGATCGTTTTACAGGAAGACATTCCCATCTTTCTGTCCGTGGGAGGTGTTCAACCACCTCTGTCCAGGTAGCCACGCCGGGATGGCAGGCACATCTGATCTGACCAGAATTAGCCCCGCTCAGGGCTCGGCACACATCCAACACAAAGTGCTGACTTGCATTCTGGCGGTAAAGACTCAGAGAAATGTTTGTTTACCAGTGACTGCGATGTGCAAGAGGGAGATAATTCCAGACTCTGTTCGAACAGACCAGGCAGGGTTCAGTCAGGGGCACTTAGCCTACTAACCCTTCGTCTTGTCAAGAATTCAATGCAGCAAACCATGTTTTTATTTAGGAAATTCTTCTTCCACACCAGGAAGGTTGACATGCACATGTGAAGATCAGATCTGTAAGTGACTTATGAAGCAAAGAGCAAGTGACTGCTAGCTTAGGGCTGCTGCTGCCTGGGTTGGTCCAGATACAGTGGTACCTCGAGATACGAGTGCCCTAACATACGAGATTTTTGAGATACGAGCCGTCGAGTGAGTGATTTTTGCTTTGAAATACGAGCAACATTTGAGATAGGAGTGATCGCGCGGATCGGCCGGCTGCACAAGACCCACCAGCTTACCACACGACCCACCAGTTTACCGTGACTTGAACGTCTCATAGTTTCCCACGCCTCAA